>LBNU01038866.1:9384-73761 GCA_014162995.1 Artemisia annua
TTGGGATGCTTCTTTTTAGTTACAAACAATATTGAATCATTTTGTATGGCTTATTAGCTTATAATCTACTTGAGTTTATATGTTTGGCAATAAGCGTCAATAACAACTACTGTATATGTCATTTTACACTTTCTAATTACAACTACAATTACATTATCAATCGCTTTTGCTAAACAACAATTGTTACTGCTAGTTTCGTCAGGGATAGCCATGAACTTATATACTGTACAAGTTTTGAGCTCAAGTTAAATAAACTAATAAACAAGTAAAAATGAGCTTACAAGCATGGGCAAAGCTACGTGAAGATCAAAGGGTTTGCGGCCCTCTCACAATTTTTGTTTTTTAGCGTACTTCTATCAACTTTCATGTGGTAAAATTTTTTTATTACGCTTTGGCCCTTCTACAAAAGATCGTCAAGCTCCGCCACACAACACCGGGGTTTAAGTTTTCTAGATATAAATTCTCTTTATTTATTTTTCATACAATATTTCTTAGAATTTATTTTCAAGGGGTAAGTCAAAGCAACCTTGACTAGTTTGACTTTATTTTTTTGAATATCAACTAGTTTGACCAACTAGCATTATAAGTCAAACATCCAAAGTACACTAAATATGAAACACAAACCATAAACTGAAAAATTACGAGGACCAAAAGTGTAGTTTCTATCTTTTGTTCACTTATAAGTCTGATATCCAAACACCCTCTAAACTCCTTGTGTTTGAGAGTGTCCATTCTTTAAAAAGAAGGAAGAGCAAATTGAGGGAAACTGGTGCTAAGCTGTTGAGATTATTAAGTGGTTAAAACAAGATCCAAACAAGGTAACTTCTTTTATGTTATGCCATTTATAAAATTAGGGTTTATGAGTTATTATTTGTGAATTGTGGGGTTTAAGTGTTTTTTTCTGAAAAAAAAATTATTTTAAATTTAAGGGTTTTTGGGTAATAAATGGTTTTTGGGATTGCTTATTTTTTCTGCTTAAAAATAAGTACTTTTGGAAATATTGTTTGGATTTGCTTATTTTGTAGAAATGCAGGAATACCAGAGAAATAATTATTTGTTGAAAATTTTCAATGAGATTTAATTATAAAGGGTTTTAAGTTAAAAGTATTTGTAAAAGTGAACACTTTGAAAAATTGTCTTATCATAATCTTGTTATTTTACCTGAAAATAAGCAGCTAAGAAATAGCCCTAAAATGGTTTACTAAAAAGTCAAAAGTGGAGTTATGTATTTGACGTTGTTTGTTGTTAAAATGTGCCTCGTGACTTGTATAAACTTAGTTATGAGTACTTAAAGTTTTAAATATGTTTTCGGATGAATTGCAAGTTTTTTGGGTCAATTTTCGAAGGTAAATAGTGCTGGCCGCCTGGCCGTAGGTCTACGGTGCAGTTTTTACACAATTATTCACCATCCTGCAAACAATAGCAAACATTAACTATTTTAACAAGTATTTCTCAGTTCTTTTCCAAAAACAAATGACAACTGCGTAATTCACATATGGTGTGTTTTTCATAGTGTAAAGTTGAGGAACTTAACATGTTAAATATCTCAAGTAAAACTATATCTTCATTTCATTAAATAGAATAAAAAATCTCAAGTCGCACAATACAACCCGAAACACGTGAAACCTTTCTAAACTTATGATTACAATTTAGGTTACATTCATAAGATTCCGATAATGTCGTCTTCTTCAAAGATGATCTTGCTCGAGAGTAAAGATGGTGAGAGATTTGAGCTAGAGGAGTCGGTGGCGTTGCAGTCAAAGACGATCGAACACATGATCGAAGATGGATGTGCTGACTCCGTCATCCCTACTCCCAACATCACCGGCAAGATCCTATCGAAGGTTATCGAGTACTGTAGTAAACATGCGGAGACATCAAAAAAAGGTGCCAATAAGGTCACTGCAGAGGATCTTAAAGAATTTGATGCTGAGTTTGTGAAAGTGGATCAAGGCACTTTGTTTGCTATTATTCATGTGCGTTTCGTTTTATTATTATTATTTTATTTTTATTATTTTTTTTGGTAGTTAATTGTGTAATATTTCCGAGGAATGTTTGCTCTTTTTTCCACATTATGTTTTAGGGATTGTCTGCCTTTACATCATGCTATTTTTATAACGATTACTTACTGTATAAATTGTCTTTAGTACTTATTATTGGTATCTTGGTCTATCTAAAGATATTGAAACTAGTAAAGGACAGGATGAAATGCTTGCCAAATATGTATAACTTCAATTACCTGATCAGCTAAGGTAGTCAAGAGTTGAATTCACATAAAGCTTGTTTAAGTTGTAAACTTTATTCTATTTATGCAAGAAAATAGTAAACCTGTTTGATGTTTGGTTTAAAACTACATTTATAGAACAAGAACTTGCAAAATTAAACCTGTAACTAACAAACAAATTGGTAACAAAATAGAATCACATGAAACCATCTTCCAACCAGATGATATTGTCATACAATAGATTTGCAAGCACTCAATTCATCGACTAGTACATAGAAAATTTGTCATGTTTTGTTGGATTATAATCAAAACTCAAACCAGAACTAAACTACGAAAGCCTACATATCCATGCCCTCATATACCCAGTAGTTCTCCTTACGGACTTCCGCCTCTTCTTTAGGAGTGAAATCGTTGGTGATATTGAAATACTTACGGATTTCTTTAGGAGGCTTGCCTTTCATCCAGTTCGCAACCGATTGACACATCAAATCTTGCAGCTTCTGAATGTTGAGATAGTTGGCAGCCTGAAATAATTTGAAAAAAAAACAAAACTAGTTAGCAAAATATTCACAAACGAGGATACATCTCTACTAACAGATGCAGGACAAAACCAAAGAATCTACTTACTGTTACAAATAAACAAGATTACAATGCACTAACAAATATAACAATGTATCAAGAATCTAAAAACGATATACGATAATGCAGTAGATCGATACATAAAATCCACCAAAGCGACTTTTAAAGTGACCGATTGTCTACAGGTAAAACAGAACCAATAACTTATTTTTTATTTATATTTTACCTTTAGTAAGGGGTGACGAAGTTTAAGTTTTGTTTCAATTTAGGTACTTAAACCTTCTTCTTTATTATAAGGCTATGTGTAATAAGTTTAGAGCTTATTATATGCGTAAATAAGTTAGAGCTTATAAACATAAGGCAAAATAAGATAAGCTCATAAGCCCAAAAAATAAGCTTGGACAAACACCCTATTAATCACACAAACCATACAATTTATTAAAAACATAATTAAAGAAAAACACCTCAATGATGTCAAACATATCGGGGCGATCAGCTCTGGAAAACTCATCATCAAACTTTTTCAACTCATCCTCAGCAGCCTGTTCAGTTTTCTCAGAAGACTCAGCATGCTTCTTACAATACTCAATAACCTTTGATAAGATATTGCTGTTCACTTTAGGAAGCGGGATTACGGCGTCATCACATTCATCTTCAATTATGTGTTTGATCGCCTGTGACTGTAACGCCACTTTCTCATCTATCTCAAACGTCTCACCGTCCGAACTCTTGACCACGAACTTCTTTGATGAACAAGAAGATGTCGACATTGTTATCAGAATTTTAGAATGCCGATAATGTAACTTGGAAACCAAGGAAGAAACCAAATCGTATTCGTAATCGTAAGTTAGATGAAACTTGTTTTTATGGTTTAATGTCTTTGGACTTTATTTATAGAGGGTGAGATGGGATTTTGCCGACTTACAATTTTTTTACTAAATATTTTAGGAAACGTAGTCCTTGTTTGAGATGTGTTGACATGTTAAGTCCCTCTATATTACCTTTGCAGAAAAACGTACTCTCTTCATCCCAATTTATATGTCTATGTTTTTATTTTAGGTTATCCTAAAATACATGTTCATATTCAATTTTTAACCAATCCAAAAAGGTTATTAAATGGCATTTAATTGATGCACAATGTGGTGGTCCCGCATTTTCTTAAACTATGTGTAATTTGAACTAGTTATAATGCCCGCGCACGCGCGAGTTTTTAAATTTTTTTTGAATGATATATTTTTATTTTTTAAAAAACAAATAATTTAATCTTTGTGTATTTGATTTATGATTTTTAATTATATTTGTTTATTATTAAAGATAATCGTTTAAAAAATTTAATCCTGTTGTTAGTTACAACTTATCTATATATTTTTGTATTTATCTTCTACTTGTGTAGTATATCAAGAAAATAAAATTTTAAAATTTTAAATTAAAAAATAATAATTAAAATATTACCTAATAAAGAAATATTCCTTTTTCCAAAATACGAAAGTACCCACTAGGGGTTTTGTTTTATTATATATATATAAGAGATGTGAACACGTAAATTGAGATGGAGGGAGTATATATATATGGTAGGCTTTATTATATACGATATTATTTATCGTTCCCGCAAAATGTGTCTACTTCATTATTTATGTTTATCTATTTCTTTTCAAGTTTTTATATATGAACAGAAGTCATGTTTGGTCTTCCTATTTTACTATTTAGTTTTAAAGAATTGAAAATTACCGGGAAGAGAATCGGCAATATAAGTAGATATACCTTCGACTATTTCTAAAAATAGTTTCCTGCTCATACAATATCGACGTCTAAATTGGACTCCGGATATTTTGGATTATCACCAAAATAGTCGACAATCAAACATTCTTCTGCAAGTTCATAGTAACGGTATATCAGATTACGCAAAGTGTAAACTTTGAGTTTTTATTGTTGCAATGATTGGTGATACTATAAGCTTTCGTCAAAAAGAAAATGTCACGTTCTTCTGCAAGTTTATAGTCACGGTATATCGGATTACGCGAGTGTAATCTTTGGGCTTTTTGTTGTTGCAACGATTGGTGATAGTCATAAACTTTCGTCAAAAAGAAAATGTCACGTTCATCATCATCGGATCGGTATATATAGAGTGAAAATGGAAGTGAATTTTTTTGGTTTGTGTTTAAATGGTTGTTTAAAAGAGGTTTATATAGGGTGAAAAATGGTTGTTTAAAAATTTAGTGTATAAATTTTTGAAAAAATGGAAAGGTAGCCGCTGGTTTGCATCGGTAAAAAAATATCAAAGTTTCTACCATTTGGCGTAAACCAAAATCTTGGCGAACGGTTTGGCGAGAACATCCACAGGTACAGTGGCATGAGTTGGCGAGAGTGCCAGGTTGGCTTGGCGAGGGTGCCTCATCAGTGCACCCAATGCTCTTATATAATATAAGTTACAACTTTAACTTTTTAACTTTAGTCACAACTAAACCTAAATTTACCAAACGTATTCATATACATGAAATATTTAATCCGCGTCTACCCGATACATTGAAAGTGTTTATATGAATTTTTTCGCTCGTATATCTACAATTGTGTCTAATATTTGTAAATTTGGCCTTGATCAGTCCTTTAACTTTTGGCTAATAGAGGTTTTATTTTTTAAGTGTGACATCAACACACATTTTAATTATAAACAGTTTTTAAATGTTTACCATTCATCAAATTGTAAACATTCCAATAAAATGACCAAAATTGTGTTTCTGATTTAATTTGGGCACTATTTGTGCAACGAAAAATTACATAAATAGTCCAAGTAGTTAACTACCAATCTCAAAAATGATCCCTGTGTTAAATATATGGAATGTTTGTGTAACGAAAAAAGTTCACGTAAAACCCCGCGACCCGCACCGAAACGCGGCTAAAAAAGTCCTTGTTATTCACAAAGTTTAGGGATGTAAGAGATGCTTCTTAACTAATTCCAAATAAGCCAGAATTGCATATATATATCTCTCAAAATGAATAATTGCATATATATCATTTGTACAAGTTTTTGATGCACATAATACAATGATTTTTATGCATACTTTGGATATATGCAATTATGCATTTTTGGAATGATATATAGACTTAGGATCAAATGAGAAGAAAACTTAAAATGAAAAGAATGAGAAATAACTATAGCCACACATTAGAGATGCATTGACTTGAATTAGATGCATCTCTAATCTTTTAGATGCACCCTAATATACTTTCTAGCAAAAAATTAGATGCATATACATATATTAGATGTATTTCATAAAGTTAGGCGAATTTTTTGTATTTTTCGTCCACTGCGAGTTAAATTTGTTGCTAGTACTATTTGCATCGTTTTCACTTCAAAGTCACTTTCGAAACTAATTGGGACGCATCTAAATGAATAGAGATGCACCTAATTCAACTCGATGCATCTCAAATGTGTGGTTATAACTATTTCTCATCCTTCTCATTTTAAATTTTCTTCTCACTGTTTCTGATGATTACGCTGCCCAGGTTCTTGATTTACCTGGGCAATTGGAGGAATTTAACAAGATGTTTGATTTTAAGGTCCAAGGCAAATCGAGGAAGTAATATGCGATGTTGATTCGTGCATGTTTTTTTCTTTCATGGTTGTTCTAGTTTTTCGTAGCTAGTTGTTCATTTATGGCATGTCATAAATGTTCTAGTGGTTGTTCAAGCGTTTGCTTGAGGTTAATGTGGTACTTCAGCCACATTCCATTGTACTTTAAAAGTTTATTTGGTTAATATATTTTACCAGGGTGGAGATCCCTTTACCCAAAAAAGATGAGTGAGGGTTTGGTAGTGTCGGTGGAGATGGGAATGGGTTATAATGCAGTTGGTGTTGTTGATTTTTGTTGTAGATATGTTGTTGTTCTTCCTCTTCTTTTTTCTGTTGTAGATATGTTGATGTAACAATTATGTAGATATGTGTTGGATTCAAGATCCAATGGCTCGATATGAAAGACAGATGGGCTAATAAGGAGCCCAAAAAAAATAGTTTTTTAATAAAAATAGCCCATCTCAACGTAATTAGTATGTATAGATAATGCTATGGATGAGAATGACACCATGATGACTAGACTAAAAAAAGGCAGTAGCGCGAATGTTATTTTCTCGTAATTAAATAAAGACTCATCATGTTACTAGTTTCAAGAATACATGAACGTAATCTCAAAGACTCGAACCTTTTGCTTATGGTAAGGTCGATTCGAATTAGGTCATAATTCTAACGGGTGAAATGGGTATTATAAGAGATGATTATAACAGTATGTGAAGTCTTATTCTTGTGTTATCAACATATCAAAAATTCTGATAGGGGATGAAATGCTTGCCAAATATGTATAACTTCAATTACCTGATCAGCTAAGGTAGTCAAGAGTTGAATTCACATAAAGCTTGTTTAAGTTGTAAACTTTATTCTATTTATGCAAGAAAATAGTAAACCTGTTTGATGTTTGGTTTAAAACTACATTTATAAAACAAGAACTTGCAAAATTAAACCTGTAACTAACAAACAAATTGGTAACAAAATAGAATCACATGAAACCATCTTCCAACCAGATGATATTGTCATACAATAGATTTGCAAGCACTCAATTCATCGACTAGTACATAGAAAATTTGTCATGTTTTGTTGGATTATAATCAAAACTCAAACCAGAACTAAACTACGAAAGCCTACATATCCATGCCCTCATATACCCAGTAGTTCTCCTTACGGACTTCCGCCTCTTCTTTAGGAGTGAAATCGTTGGTGATATTGAAATACTTACGGATTTCTTTAGGAGGCTTGCCTTTCATCCAGTTCGCAACCGATTGACACATCAAATCTTGCAGCTTCTGAATGTTGAGATAGTTGGCAGCCTGAAATAATTTGAAAAAAAAAACAAAACTAGTTAGCAAAATATTCACAAACGAGGATACATCTCTACTAACAGATGCAGGACAAAACCAAAGAATCTACTTACTGTTACAAATAAACAATATTACAATGCACTAACAAATATAACAATGTATCAAGAATCTAAAAACGATATACGATAATGCAGTAGATAGATACATAAAATCCACCAAAGCGACTTTTAAAGTGATCGATTGTCTACAGGTAAAATAGAACCAATAACTTATTTTTTATTTATATTTTACCTTTAGTAAGGGGTGAAATTCATTAGAGAGTGACGAAGTTTAAGTTTTGTTTCAATTTAGGCACTTAAACCTTCTTCTTTATTATAAGGGTATGTGTAATAAGTTTAGAGCTTATTATATGCGTAAATAAGTTAGAGCTTATAAACATAAGGCAAAATAAGATAAGCTCATAAGCCCAAAAAATAAGCTTGGACAGACACCCTATTAATCACACAAACCATACAATTTATAAAAAACATAATTAAAGAAAAACACCTCAATGATGTCAAACATATCGGGGCGATCAGCTCTGGAAAACTCATCATCAAACTTTTTCAACTCTTCCTCAGCAGCCTGTTCAGTTTTCTCAGAAGACTCAGCATGCTTCTTACAATACTGAATAACCTTTGATAAGATATCGCTGTTCACTTTAGGAAGCGGGATTACGGCGTCATCACATTCATCTTCAATTATGTGTTTGATCGCCTGTGACTGTAACGCCACTTTCTCATCTATCTCAAACGTCTCACCGTCCGAACTCTTGACCACGAACTTCTTTGATGAACAAGAAGATGTCGACATTGTTATCAGAATTTTAGAATGCCGATAATGTAACTTGGAAACCAAGGAAGAAACCAAATCGTATTCGTAATCGTAAGTTAGATGAAACTTGTTTTTATGGTTTAATGTCTTTGGACTTTATTTATAGAGGGTGAGATGGGATTTTGCCGACTTACGATTTTTTTACTAAATATTTTAGGAAACGTAATTGTTTGAGATGTGTTGACATGTTAAGTCCCTCTATATTACCTTTGCAGAAAAACGTACTCTCTTCATCCCAATTTATATGTCTACTAGCTTCCAGGCCCGGCCGATGGCCGGCTAGTTTTAAGAAATTGTTTGTAAGAAAAGAAAAATAGTACAAATGGTTTTATAATAGATTAACAATGTAAATTGCAACAAACTTTGTGATTCTAATTCATTTAGTACGATGTTAATTGCATATAAGATAAAATTACACATCATAAATATTGAACAATATTAAAAATGACGACTGCAAAACCTCATACCTTTGAGATTCTGTTTGATGGTCATTCAGTTTTGAATTCAGATTTCAAATTTTAGCATTTCCTTCTTTTTTTGCATTTAAGAAACGCCCCCGACACCCTCGTGGCCTTGCGTTTTGCATGAAGATGCCGTGATAGTTGCATATACGGCTGTGTATAACCACAAAATAAATATCAGATCTCAAATAAGTGGGAGAGTACCCTAAGAGTAAAAAAGGCCAAGTCACATTATAAATATACCTTTCGACATCTTGAAGCCTTTTTAACCATTTTTGCCATGGCATGCAATCATGATTATTCCATTATACTGCTTTGCTTTCATAAATATACGACCATCATCAGTGCTCAAATTCAAAGGCAGGCAGGCAGCATAAACCAACCCTGAATCATCACAAAAAGAGATCATCCGTGAAAATAAATAAATAGATAAATAAAAATAATAAAAATAAAAGGTTTCATGTGAGTGTCATTAGATTAATTATCATCATTGTAAGATGTCTATAGTTTATTTACATTTACAGACAAAAAGGGCTATTATCAAGTGAGTTAAAATGGGTTGACTAGCTAACAACACTTTTAGTATGTTCTTTTACATCCTTTTCTTGAAGCTAGTATGAGATTAAAGAACAATGTTCTCACTAAATAATATGAATCTAGTACAACTCTATTAAAGCATGACGTCTTTTCCCCACTTGACCCATTTTCTATTATATCCTATATGTATTAGTTAAGAAGCAGCCTCTTGCTTGCATGATAAACATTGGCTCTTAAAGACGCATGAGTGAATATATGCATGAAAAAGATGCCCAAAGTTAGAAGCGACAATTTTTGCCCATTTACTTACAAATGGATCAATTCTTGTTATATTTTATATCCAACACTTCAAAACTGAAAATGAAAGAAAAAAAACTATATCTCAAATACTGGACAACTGGGTCAAAGTTAGCGAGATAACATGACATAAAAATCATGTATTTAAATGGCAGAAATGATGGATATTACTAATTCATAAAACAATATAATAACGCTTTTAGAAGAGTACCTCCCTCTAGCTGACTGTTTGCTTTCTTTTAGAAAGAGTCCACGGGGAAAGTTATTAGCAGCATCCTCTTTGCCAAACACGAGTTGTTCGGGATGGAAGAGCTGTCTATAGCTTCCACTCATAACTTCATCGATGACACTCGGCTCTAGATCAACAAATACATCTCTTGGCACATGCTTTCGTGGTTTCACTGAAGAAGGTACTAAAGGAATAATCTCCAGAACTCTAGTCATACATTTTTTATGTGTCACTTGATTGAAGCTCAGATTTTCCATTATTGCTCAGTAATTTATATTTCTTTGCCATAAAAGAAATTTAAAAATTCCATTAGGCAATTTTCATAACCTCTACACATTCAAAAAAGGGAAAGCAACATACGGGTTAACTTACAAAGTTACAATGAGTCTTCAGAAACATTGCCATCTTTAGTTCCATTAAACTTCTTATAGCCAAAAACAAACATAGCACAAAAAATTACAATAAGAACACAGCAACTCAACAAAACTATAGTGGTATTACTCGGTCTCATTTAACAATAAAATACCCGAGGTACTAATTAGCTTGGTATCGCAACTTTCAAATGATATATTGTGCCTCATTTTACCCTTACACATACAGTAAATGATCGGGCTTAATTCAGGCCGTAACCGAGGGAAAAAGAATAGGGGTAACTATAAAAGTGTCACTTTCAATTATCCTGACAAATGTTATTGTGCAACTCCTCACAGGTTCGCTTATGTTGTCCCAAATGATTAAGAGGTGGATTCATGTTACAAAATAATTAAACTTTATTACATAAAACTGGATTTAGATATAAAAATCTAAACTTGTAAATATGAAAAAAGGCGGCAACAAAACATTGGTGGATTAACTCAATCCATTTTCACCCATTAACCAGCCCGTACATTTTGCTACATCTAAAATAACAATTATGATCTTTGACTCATTACCAAAACCAACCAACTTTAAATAAGCAAAAACTTAATTGCAAAGTACCATAATTTTTGATAAAGATACCTTTTTCGACAATCGTTTTTTCAGCAGTGCCTTTTTTATTTATCATTGTCTGTCATCTTTTGCACAGTGTAGACTTCGTAGTTATGTGAAATATTGTAGTTGGACTCTTCAACTTTAAATGCAAACTTCTTTCCGACACAAGTTGGTTTCACCCAGAAATCGCCACTTCTAATAACCAAAACGCAGCCTTCGTAACAGTCGAGACCAAGTCTATGTATTAATGAATTGGACTTAAATTTAGGGTCTTCTTGGTTTAAAAATCCTCAAACTGTGGCGTGAGTGGCATAGTCTATTAGTGGGTTCGATAATGTTTCCGACCACCTATGGAAAAGAACATATTTCAGAAGTAACCAAATGAGCATGTCCACCAATAAAATGACTTAAAAGTTACAGATATAAACATAACATAATAGATCAGTCATCAAGTTACATTTATCATGGTCGTTAAAAATCAATAAGATGAGAATAGGCACCGTTAATATCGTGTCACAATAGTTCTAATACGCCCGTTTAATTAACTAATGATAATGTACAACTTTACACTAATCAGTCCTAGTGTAATTCAATTAAACTAAATAAAATATACGTTTATCAAAGTAACAAAAAAAAAAGAAAAAGAAAAAAAAAGAAAAAACAATCGAACAGTGGCCATATTTCAAATACACAAAAATATTAACATGTAATATATCTCCATTCTAGCTAACGACAACTGTTGTAATAAGTATATATGATCAATACTATAGGTAAGGCCGATTTCATGAAAAAATAGTGTCGAGAAATAATGAACAGATGAACAAAAGATGGTATAACTTACAGAAGCGAGTTCTTCTATTATGAATGAGGATTTGCGTAGGCTAATGGCAAGACTGTTGGCATTGAAATTGATTGGATATCATGTACAAATGCAGGACATTTGTGAGCTACTTGCTTATGCGACAAAGAACATCATGCCACGTTCGCTTCACAACAGGCTCGACCTTGAACGACGTGTTTGGAACCTGGATTTTGTTTGGTTTACAAACTTTAGGCCTTTGTTGTTTCTGGCAAAATGCGCCTTAATTGTACACATATGACTATAATCAATGGCTGCAATTGATATAAAATACGAAAAATGAATACAACTAAAGATATACGCAAATCTATAGCACTACAACTGCTATTAATAATACTGAAAACTGGTCTTACCCGCACAAATATGAACCATCTAATGTATGAAAAATTATCTGTACCGATGGCGAAACCGATGACATGATGCCTGATATTGGCATAGCAGATTGGAAAGGATTGGTATAACTGAAACCATCATCTATATCTAGTATGCAATAGTCCAACCACATAAAAAATTAATAAGAACGCTTACCTCGAGTAACTGAACGATTCCGTCCGCTGCACAAGTGTTTATCAACAAAATGGAATTGTAAGATATAATTAGATTATATTATGCAAAAGCTAACAAAGTATTTTGTCATCTTTGCTACTTACTTACCTTAGTATTTTGTGTTGGTGAATCACAAAGCTCAAGCATCTTTGCTGTTTCAACTTCATATAATCACTAAGTCGGTGCAAACTGATCTATAAAATGTAAACAAATTTGTTAAAAGTAAACAATATAATCAAGAATTCATAGCATAAAACAACAATAAAACAAAATAGTTTCATGATTATTGCATCTCGATGATTTCTTTTTAGTTTTTGAAGAACTGGATGATAAATGACCACCATCACTAATTGGTTAATATCCGCCTATAATTTAGGAATTGATATTTCAGTTTAAAAAAAATTAAAGTTTAGCTTTATTTTTGGTAACCTTTTAAAACTTACGCGTTTTTTGTTAGAAATTTATGGATATGGTCAATTTTTAATGTTTTTGAAAGCAAACAATTTTAAATTTTAAAAATCAAATATGGTTATTAATTGATATCTGATTTTGAAATGATTCAGTTTTAAATTATTGGCCGAAAAATCATCATCATCAACAATAAACATGAAGATGTAAAAATGTAAAATTGATAACAGATACCATGTTAAACAAAAATCAATCTAATCAACAAACATGAACATTAGCATAATCCAACTTGGCAAAAAGTGATTAAAAAGAATTACAATAAAAACATGAAAATTAAAATCATCAAAAGATTAAAAAAAATGAAATTGACAAAAAAAAAAAATTGTATCAAAATAAGATGAATAACCTGTAATTCATGGACAATTAACATTATCACCACTCATGTTGGCCAGAAAATTGTAGACGCCAATTTAGTCGCCGGAATAATTTGCCGTCAGTAATCGTTATACCTAATCAATCGGAAAAAGGTACCTTATAATCCTTGATACAAAACCAAAATTATAGTCAACAACAAACCACTTCCACTGATACATTGATATGTTCAGTATTCTTAATCTATCCCAAATATTGGTCCCATTTAATTAATTTTGGAATATGATGAAGTGATTAGATTGAATAGTGAAATGGTGACAGGAATTGTTGCTCGTGTTTTTTTTCTGAAATCAATTGAGAGGAGCGGATCAAATGAGTTGATTTCGATTAAGGTTTTTTTCCCCGATTATGTTTGGTTTTTTGATTCATTGAATTGGGGATTTTAGATTAGGGTTTTTTATTTTGTTTGATAATCAATATGGATTCAAACATTTGGTTGTTTATGTATCAGTTTTTTTGATTAAGGTTTATGGTTGTAAGGGGATGAGTGAGAGAACTGTGTGTGTTTTTTGGAGCAGCGGAAGCAAATGACACTCCCAATTGGTATTCCGCCCCAGAATTCATTGGTTGGACTTTTTTAGAAGTCAAAGCATCCAGGACCGTCGGATAGTGGAAATGCCACGTGTCGAATTTAGAGGATTTATGGAGAGGAGATTAGTTGGCAAAACCTTGTTTTATATAGATAGTAGATGTTTTTATTTTAGGTTATCCTAAAATACATGTTCATATTCAATTTTTAACCAATCAAAAAAGGTTATTAAATGGCATTTAATTGATGCACAATGTCGTGGTCCCGCATTTTCTTAAACTATGTGTAATTTGAACTAGTTATAATGCCCGCGCACGCGCGGGTTTTTAAAATTTTTTTTGAATGATATATTTTTATTTTTTTAAAAACAAATAATTTAATCTTTGTGTATTTGATTTATGATTTTTAATTATATTTGTTTATTATTAAAGATAATCGTTTAAAAAATTTAATCCTGTTGTTAGTTGCAACTTATCTATATATTTTTGTATTTATCTTCTACTTGTGTAGTATATCAAGAAAACAAATTTTTAAAATTTTAAATTAAAAAATATAATAATTAAAATATTACCTAATAAAGAAATATTTCTTTTTCCAAAATACGAAAGTACCCACTAGGGGTTTTGTTTTATTATATATATAAGAGATGTGAACACGTAAATTGAGATGGAGGGAGTATATATATATGGTAGGCTTTATTATATATGATATTATTTATCGTTCCCGCAAAATGTGTCTACTTCATTATTTATGTTTATCAATTTCTTTTCAAGTTTTTATATATGAACAGAAGTCATGTTTGGTCTTCCTATTTTACTATTTAGTTTTAAAGAATTGAAAATTACCGGGAAGAGAATCGGCAATATAAGTAGATATACCTTCGACTATTTCTAAAAATAGTTTCCTGCTCATACAATATCGACGTCTAAATTGGACTCCGGATATTTTGGATTATCACCAAAATAGTCGACAATCAAACGTTCTTCTGCAAGTTCATAGTAACGGTATATCAGATTACGCAAAGTGTAAACTTTGAGTTTTTATTGTTGCAATGATTGGTGATACTATAAGCTTTCGTCAAAAAGAAAATGTCACGTTCTTCTGCAAGTTTATAGTCACGGTATATCGGATTACGCGAGTGTAATCTTTGGGCTTTTTGTTGTTGCAACGATTGGTGATAGTCATAAACTTTCGTCAAAAAGAAAATGTCACGTTCATCATCATCGGATAGGTATATATAGAGTGAAAATGGAAGTGAATTTTTTTGGTTTGTGTTTAAATTGTTGTTTAAAAGAGGTTTATATAGGGTGAAAAATGGTTGTTTAAAAATTTAGGGTATAAATTTTTGAAAAAATGGAAAGGTAGCCGCTGGTTTGCATCGGTAAAAAAATATCAAAGTTTCTACCATTTGGCGTAAACCAAAATCTTGGCGAACGGTTTGGCGAGAACATCCACAGGTACAGTGGCATGAGTTGGCGAGAGTGCCAGGTTGGCTTGGCGAGGGTGCCTCATCAGTGCACCCAATGCTCTTATATAATATAAGTTACAACTTTAACTTTTTAACTTTAGTCACAACTAAACCTAAATTTACCAAACGTATTCATATACATGAAATATTTATCCGTGTCTACCCGATACATTGAAAGTGTTTATATGAAATTTTTCGCTCGTATATCTACAATTGTGTCTAATATTTGTAAATTTGGCCTTGATCAGTCCTTTAACTTTTGGCTAATAGAGGTTTTATTTTTTAAGTGTGACATAAACACACATTTTAATTATAAACAGTTTTTAAATGTTTACCATTCATCAAATTGTAAACATTCCAATAAAATGACCAAAATTGTGTTTCTGATTTAATTTGGGCACTATTTGTGCAACGAAAAATTACATAAATAGTCCAAGTAGTTAACTACCAATCTCAAAAATGATCCCTGTGTTAAATATATGGAATGTTTGTGTAACGAAAAAAGTTCACGTAAAACCCCGCGACCCGCACCGAAACGCGGCTAAAAAAGTCCTTGTTATTCACAAAGTTTAGGGATGTAAGAGATGCTTCTTAACTAATTCCAAATAAGCCAGAATTGCATATATATATCTCTCAAAATGAATAATTGCATATATATCATTTGTACAAGTTTTTGATGCACATAATACAATAATTTTTATGCATACTTTGGATATATGCAATTATGCATTTTTGGAATGATATATAGACTTAGGATCAAATGAGAAGAAAACTTAAAATGAGAAGAATGAGAAATAACTATAGCCACACATTAGAGATGCATTGACTTGAATTAGATGCATCTCTAATCTTTTAGATGCACCCTAATATACTTTCTAGCAAAAAATTAGATGCATATACATATATTAGATGCATTTCATAAAGTTAGGCGAATTTTCTGTATTTTTCGTCCACGCGAGTTAAATTTGTTGCTAGTACTACTTGCATCGTTTTCACTTCAAAGTCACTTTCGAAACTAATTGGGACGCATCTAAATGAATAGAGATGCACCTAATTCAACTCGATGCATCTCAAATGTGTGGTTATAACTATTTCTCATCCTTCTCATTTTAAGTTTTCTTCTCACTCGATTCGATCCTTACTCATGATATATATGCAAAAACCGCCGTTCAATAAAAACAAGGGAAAAACAACTGCCTAATTAGCAATAACCAAATACGGAGTAATCCTTAATATTCTTTCCATAAACTAAAGTCGAGGGACTTAACATGTTAACTAAATACCGAAAAGTAAGACTTACCTTATACAATAGGAACAAGGACCGTAAGTCGCACGTTCGACCACTCTATAAATACAAACCTAACACAATCCAAAATCATGCAACAACTTTTTCTAAACTTAACGATTACGATTAAGGTTTTCTTTTCTCTTCATTCTAAATAACCGATAATGTCTTCTACTCCTTCAAAGATGATTGTGCTCAAGAGTTCGGACGATGAGACGTTTGAACTTGATGAGACTGTTGCGTTGGCATCACAGACGATCAAACACATGATCGAAGATGGATGTGCTGACTCTGTCATCCCTGTTCCCAACATCACTGGCAAAATCCTAAAGAAGGTTATTGAGTACTGCAATAAACATGCTGAGATACCAAAGGACAAGAATAAGGTCTCTGAAGAGGATCTTAAGGTCTCTGAAGAGGATCTTAAGGTCTCTGTAGAGGATCTTAAGGACTCTTTAGAGGATCTTAAGGTCACTGAAGAGGATCTTAAGGTCTCTGAAGAGGATCTTAAAGCGTTTGATGCTGAGTTTGTGCAAGTGGATCAGGGCACTTTGTTTGCTATTATGTTGGTACGTATGTTGATATATATATTGCATCATGTTAATTTTATACATATTATTCACTTTTTTACTTGTCTTTAACGATTTGTTATAGTTAGTTCAGTCTATCTAAAGAACTCGATGTTAGTTTGTGCTCTATAATTAAGTTACTTTGTGAAAAACTGAGACGAAACCATTGCTGTACAATGCGTGGTACTCTACTGTCCTTATTTAGTCGCTAAACCACTTNGATCCTTACTCATGATATATATGCAAAAACCGCCGTTCAATAAAAACAAGGGAAAAACAACTGCCTAATTAGCAATAACCAAATACGGAGTAATCCTTAATATTCTTTCCATAAACTAAAGTCGAGGGACTTAACATGTTAACTAAATACCGAAAAGTAAGACTTACCTTATACAATAGGAACAAGGACCGTAAGTCGCACGTTCGACCACTCTATAAATACAAACCTAACACAATCCAAAATCATGCAACAACTTTTTCTAAACTTAACGATTACGATTAAGGTTTTCTTTTCTCTTCATTCTAAATAACCGATAATGTCTTCTACTCCTTCAAAGATGATTGTGCTCAAGAGTTCGGACGATGAGACGTTTGAACTTGATGAGACTGTTGCGTTGGCATCACAGACGATCAAACACATGATCGAAGATGGATGTGCTGACTCTGTCATCCCTGTTCCCAACATCACTGGCAAAATCCTAAAGAAGGTTATTGAGTACTGCAATAAACATGCTGAGATACCAAAGGACAAGAATAAGGTCTCTGAAGAGGATCTTAAGGTCTCTGAAGAGGATCTTAAGGTCTCTGTAGAGGATCTTAAGGACTCTTTAGAGGATCTTAAGGTCACTGAAGAGGATCTTAAGGTCCCTGAAGAGGATCTTAAAGCGTTTGATGCTGAGTTTGTGCAAGTGGATCAGGGCACTTTGTTTGCTATTATGTTGGTACGTATGTTGATATATATATATATATTGCATCATGTTAATTTTATACATATTACTCACTTTTTTACTTGTCTTTAACGATTTGTTATAGTTAGTTCAGTCTATCTAAAGAACTCGATGTTAGTTTGTGCTCTATAATTAAGTTACTTTGTGAAAAACTGAGGCGAAACCATTGCTGTACAATGCGTGGTACTCTACTGTCCTTATTTAGTCGCTAAACCACTTCTTACACGATTAAACCGGTATTGAACCAAGTAATCCAATACCTTTGATATATTGCCCAAGTAATTCCAATACCTTTGAAGTGTAATATTCATTGTAATAACAGTAAATAGGTTCATGAGCATTGTTCTGCTATTTTTATAAATTATGTTACTAATTCTTGCTAATTTTTATCTGCTCCAGGCTGCTAACTATCTTAACATCAAGAGTCTTCTGAATTTGACATATAAAACTGTTGCGGACATGGTCCAGAGGCAAGACTGTTCAGGAGATCCGTGACCATTTTAACATCAAGAACGATTTAACTCCTGAAGAAGAGGAGCAAATCCGCTTGGAGAATGCATGGTCTTTCGACCATGATGATAAGAGCGACGTTACCACACCAGCCCAAGATGAGCAGACCCAGGACGAGCAGGCTTAGTCGTCTGCATGTTTTGCATGCTTAGCTTAGCTTTCAAAAGTAATGGAATATTTATATGTTTTGATATTTTATTAGTAAACGGGGAGACTTGTCAAACCGCTAGTTTAAGTTAGTTATTCTGTTTCGATTTATAAGTACTGTTACTTTGTTTCTTAAAGGATTTGAAGAGAAAATTGGTTTAATAGTAGTTCAAAATTTAGTTGTTTAATTTTATTGCTAGTTAGTTTAATTATTTTCAGGAAATTATCTATCTAAAATCGGTTTCTACGAAGCTCGCTTGGCATATGTTTTCGATGTGTCTTGGTTTAGATATTATTATTTAGCTTTAGTGCAGGCTGATTTACATATTCGAAGGTTTAAATCACATTAGAAAATAAGTATTTAGCGTTTAGAACTAAAACGGTTGTTTGACAAGAAGTATTTTGTTTCTAGGAAACCCGCTTTGATATTTATTGGATGAATTTACATACGACGATACGTTTACAACAACATGAATATACATAAGCTATATGATTTGGTATCACTCTCCCACGACAAACATTCAGTAAACCGGCTAAAGGAGGGCTTTTGGAGAAATAGTCATGAGTTTAATCTCACTCCTAGCTAAATGTCACTAGAAAGGGTTTCCCCGCTGACCTAAACCCAAGCATTGTATAACTCGAATTTGGTGTCGAAAAACAAATTATAAACTTGTTGACCAAGTAATGAATATACATAAGCTATATATGATTTGGTATCACTCTCTCACGGCAAACGTTCAGTAAACCAGTTAAAATTAAAGAGGGCTTTCGGAGAAACAATCATGATTTTAATCTCACTCCTAGCTAAATGTCGATGGAAGGGTTTCCCCGCCGATCTAAACATGAGCATTGTATAAGTCGAATTTGGTGTCAAAAAACAAATACGTACTAAACAGCTTATAAACTTTTTGTAGTAAATGTCCAAGAAATGAAGTAGGTGGGCCGAAAGTACAACTTCTACACTTTCCTCACTTATAAGTTTATTAATAATAACTCTCAGTCTTAAAACTTATATCCAAACACTCCTTCTGTGTGTGAGAGTGTCGATTCTTAAAGAACAAATTCTGGGAAATAGTTTTTAAGAGGTTGAGATCAAGTGATTAAAACAAGATCCAAACAAGGTATCATCTTTTATTATGTCAATTTTGAAACTAGGGTTTATGAGTTTTAATTTGGGGATTTTAGGGTTTAAGTGTTTTTGAATCAAATCTATAGTTGTTGGTATGTTTTATATTATGGTTTTTTTTTGGTATGTTTGGGTATATTTATAAAAGAATCTAATGAAATTACAAGGATTGTTAAAGGTATTGTTATGGAATAGTGTGAAGCTTCGGTGTTTTTGTTATTATTTTCTAGTCTTTTAAATGGGTAATAATAATTTACCAGAAATTTTTTGGTGTTAAAATGGTGCCTAATGACTTGTATAAACTTAATAATGAGTATTTAAAGTGTTAAATATGATTTTTGATGATTGAAATTGGTCAATTTTCCGGAGGCAAAGAGTGCTGGCCGTAGTTATACGGTGCACTGCGAATTATTCACTATAGCGCAAACAATATCAAACATTTAACTAATTCAAGTATCTTGCTGTTTTGTCTATATACAAAAAATTGTGTAAATAATATATGTATCTTATTCCATAGAGTAAAGTTGATTTCAAGTAAAACACATGAAACCAGAATCATAACAAGTTTTTCTAAACTTTGCGATTTAGCTTACGTTCTAAATTCCTATAATGTCGTCTTCTTCAAAGATGATCGTGCTAAGGAGTTCGGATGGTGAGACGTTTGAGCTAGAGGAGACGGCGGCATTGCAGTCAGAGACAATCAAACACATGATCGAAGATGGATGTGCTGGGTCTGCGATCCCTACTCCCAACATCACTGGCAAGATCTTATCTAAGGTTGTTGAGTACCTTAATAAACATGTGGAGACACCAAAAGGCGCCACAAATGTCACTGCAGAGGATCTTAAAGCATTTGATGCTAAATTAGTGGATGTGGAACAGGCCGATTTGTTTGCTATTATTCTGGTACGCATTTTTTTTTCCTCTGCTTTCTGTTTTTAGGGATTGTTTGCCTTTACATCATGCTATATTTATAAAGATTGCTTACTGTATGACTTGCCTTGAAGGACTTTTTATTGGTAGTTCAGTCTTTCTAAAGGACTCAGTATTAGTTTGTGTTCTATAAATTAATTACTTTGTGAAAATTTGGGACAAACCGACGGTGACGGATTTCTCGTGTGCAATGTCTCGTACTCTGTTGTTTTGTATCCTGTCCATTAGCCCAATTAGTCACTGAACTGGTTCTTAAACGGTTAAACTGGTATTGAACCAATTGCAATACCAAAAAGGTAAAAATATTGAATTCTTGGTTCCTGTATTGTACCTTTGCACACCCTTGGATAACATACGTCAGCTTTGGTGGATGTTATTTCGTTAGTGCATTTTCTGTAATCATCTTAAAATCTTGTACTGTATTTTTTATGCGGATTGTGCTACTCGAATGTTCTTCTCTATGCGTATGTAAAACAAAACCTTTAAATTTATATCAACTGTATTATTGTTTATTTATAACAGGAAAGTCAGTGAATATGTTATCAATTACTAGTTCTATTTTATCTATTCCAGGCTGCTAACTATCTTAACATCAAGGCACTTCTGAAATTGGCATGTCAAACAGTTGCAGACATGGCCAGAGGCAAGACTGTTCAACAAATCCGCGACCATTTTAACATCAAGAACGATTTAACTCCTGAAGAAGAGGAGAAAATCCGCTTCGAGAATGCCTGGGCTTTCGACCATGAACCACCCCAAGACAAGCAGACACAGGACGAGCAGACCCAAGACGAGCAGACCCAGGACGAGCAGACCCAGGACGAGCAGACCCAGGACGAGCAGGCTTAGTCATCTGCATGTTTTGCATGCTTAGCTTAGCTTTCAAAAGTTATGGAATATTGATATGTTTTAATATTTTAGGAGTAAACGGGGAGACTTGTCAAACCACTAGTTTAACTTGGTTATTTTGTTTCGATTTGCAAGTACTGTAACTTTGCTTTTGAATGGAGAAAATACTCAAAACAGATTCAAAAGTAGTTCGAAATTTGGTAGTTTCATGGATATCTTTGGCATATTGTTTTTTTATTGTCTTGGTTTAAAGATTATTACAATAATCAGTTTTAGGGCAGGCTGATTACTTATTTGAAAATTTAAATTGTGTTAAACAATATTGAATTATTAGACAATGTTATTGCTTTTAGTTACAAACAGTTGAAAACCACTTGGGATGCTTCTTTTTAGTTACAAACAATATTGAATCATTTTGTATGGCTTATTAGCTTATAATCTACTTGAGTTTATATGTTTGGCAATAAGCGTCAATAACAACTACTGTATATGTCATTTTACACTTTCTAATTACAACTACAATTACATTATCAATCGCTTTTGCTAAACAACAACTGTTACTGCTAGTTTCGTCAGGGATAGCCATGAACTTATATACCGTACAAGTTTTGAGCTCAAGTTAAATAAACTAATAAACAAGTAAAAATGAGCTTACAAGCATGGGCAAAGCTACGTGAAGATCAAAGGGGTTGCGGCCCTCTCACAATTTTTGTCTTTTAGTGTACTTCTATCAACTTTCATATGGTAATTTTTTTTTACACTTTGGCCCTTCTACAAAAAATTGTCAAGCTCCGCCACACAACACCGGGGTTTAAGTTTTCTAGATATAAATTCTCTTTATTTATTTTTCATACAATATTTCTTAGAATTTATTTTCAAGGGGTAAATCAAAGCAACCTTGACTAGTTTGACTTTATTTTTTTGAACATCAACTAGTTTGACCGACTAGAATTATAAGTCAAACACCCAAAGTACAATAAATATGAAACACAAATCATAAACTGAAAAATTACGAGGACCAAAAGTGTAGTTTCTATCTTTTGTTCACTTATAAGTCTGATATCCAAACACCCTCTAAACTCCTTATGTGTTTGAGAGTGTCCATTCTTTAAAAAGAAGGAAACGCAAATTGAGGGAAACTGGTGCTAAGCTGTTGAGAATATTAAGTGGTTAAAGCAGGATCCAAACAAGGTAACTTCTTTTATGTTTTTTCATTTATTAAATTAGGGTTTATGAGTTATTATTTGTGAATTGTGGGGTTTAAGTGTTTTTTTTCTAAAAAAAAAAATTATTTTAAATTTAAGGGTTTTTGGGTAATAAATGGTTTTTGGGATTGCTTATTTTTTCTGCTTAAAAATAAGTACTTTTGGAAACATTGTTTGGATTTGCTTATTTTGTAGAAAATTTTCAATGAGATTTAATTATAAAGGGTTTTAAGTTAAAAGTATTTGTAAAAGTGGACACTTTGAAAAATGTCTTACCATAATCTTGTTATTTTACCTGAAAATAAGCAGCTAAGAAATAGCCCTAAAATGGTTTACTAAAAAGTGAAAAAGTAGAGTTATGTATTTGAAGTTGTTTGCTGTTAAAATGTGCCTAGTGACTTGTATAAACTTAGTTATGAGTACTTAAAGTTTTAAATATGTTTTCGGATGAATTGGAAGTTTTTTGGGTCAATTTTCGAAGGTAAATAGTGCTGGCCGCCTGGCCGTAGGTCTACGGTGCAGTTTTTACACAATTATTCACCATCCTGCAAACCATAGCAAATATTAACTATTTCAACAAGTATTTCTCAGTTCTTTTCCAAAAACAAATGACAACTGCGTAATTCATATATGGTGTGTTTTTCATAGTGTAAAGTTGAGGAACTTAACATGTTAAATATCTCAAGTAAAACTATATCTTCATTTCATTAAATAGAATAAAAAATCTCAAGTCGCACAATACAACCCGAAACATATGAAACCTTTCTAAACTTATGATTACAATTTAGGTTACATTCTTAAGATTCCGATAATGACGTCTTCTTCAAAGATGATCTTGCTCGAGAGTAAAGATGGTGAGAGATTTGAGCTAGAGGAGTCGGTGGCGTTGCAGTCAAAGACGATCGAACACATGATCGAAGATGGATGTGCTGACTCTGTCATCCCTACTCCCAACATCACCGGCAAGATCCTATCCAAGGTTATCGAGTACTGTAATAAACATGCTGAGACATCAAAAAAAGGTGCCAATAAGGTCACCGCAGAGGATCTTAAAGAATTTGATGCTGAGTTTGTGAAAGTGGATCAAGGCACTTTGTTTGCTATTATTCATGTGCGTTTCATTTTATTTTTATTATTTTTTTTGGTAGTTAATTGTGTAATTTTTTCCGAGGAATGTTTGCTCTTTTTTCCACATTATGTTTTAGGGATTGTCTGCCTTTACATCATGTGATTTTTATAACGATTACTTACTGTATAAATTGCCTTTAGTACTTATTATTGGTATCTTGGTCTATCTAAAGATATTGAAACTAGTAAAGGTGGCAAAATAGGCTGGTCGGGTCGGGTTTGGGTGACGGGTCTAGATGGGTTTGCGTCTATACGGGTCTGGGTCTAGATGGGTCTTCTTGAAACATGGGTCTAAATGGGTTGGGTCCGGGTCTAGATGGGTTTTGGTCCGGTCAACAAGATTTTTTTTTTGAGTAAAAGATGAAAAAAGTTTAAGAAAAAAAGTAAATTTTTTTTTGACCCGCCTAGACCCGTTGGGTAATTATTATATCATTGCACTTTCTATCAAATACCCAATTAGACCCATCTATAATATTTAGGGAGACCCAACTAGACCCATCCCCTACTAGATATTTACCCAACTAGACCCATGTTTAACCAATGGGTCCCAAATTGCCATCTTAATAAACTAGTTTGTGTTCTATAAATTAGTTGCTCTCTGAAAACGTGGGACATAACGATAGTACTGGAGCTCTTGTGTACAATCTCTCAAACGGTCAAACCGGCATTGAGCCAATTGCATTACCAAAAAGGTAAAGAAAATTGAATTACTGGTTCTTGCTTTGGTGGATGTCATGTATTTATCTGTTAGTGCATTATCTGAAGTCATCTTGAAATATTGGACTGTTTTCTTAATGCGCATTATGCTTCTCGAAGGTCCTTCTCTTAGCCCAAGTAAAACCAATACCTTTGAATTTATATCGATTTTATTATTGTTTATTTACATGACATTAAATAGGTTGATTGGCATTTCCGTACATATATTTCTAGATGTGTTCTGGTTTGTGAATATGTAACTAATCAAAATTTTTTATCTGTTCCAGGCTGCTAACTATCTTAACATCAGGCCCCTTCTGGAATTGATGTGTAAAACAGTTGCAGACATGGCCAGAGGCAAGACTGTTCAGGAGATCCGCAACCTTTTTAACATCAAGAACGATTTAACTCCTGAAGAAGAGGAGCAAATCGCTTTGGAGAATGCCTGGGCTTTCGACTCTGATAATACGGGCATTGTTACCACCCCAGCCCAAGATGAGCAGACCCAGGACGAGCAGACTTAGTCCTCTGCATGTTTTGCATGCTTAGCTTAGCTTTCAAAAGTAATGGAATGTGTGTACGTGATAATGGACATGATCTTTGGCATGGTTATCATGTGTGTGCATGTTTTGATGGTTTTAGGAGTAAATGGGGCGACATTTCAAACCTCTAGTTTAAGTTAGTTATTTTGTTTCGGTTTATAAGTAATGTAACCTTGCTTTTGAAAGGATATGCTGGCTGAGTATGTTCAAATTACATTAGACAAGCTTGAATGATGAGACCATGTTATTGTTTTTAATTAAGAATATCTTCTCAGTTGGAGTAGTTGCTTATTTTGCAAGTTTTTAATATTATTTTTAAGTAAAACATCAAACTGTTTTGGTGTGTCTCTATATGTTAGATAAAAGCAGCTACTATGCGAATACATGAACTTTCATGGACGCAACCCCTGTTTTAGACATACCAATGGTTGACTTCAACCACCATTCCACTGCAACAAAGGTTCCACAGCCATTGGATTTAAAGTGTAGACAGCATAGGATATTCGATAACAAAAACCATCCTACCATCCTTCTAGCGCAAGCAGTTCCAACACAACCAGTTCCAATTACACCAACAGTCTGTCCTTTGTGCTAGTTTCCAAAAACCTAACCAATAAACCCATTGGTTCAATAATTTGTGAACTGTGATGAACTAATTTACCGTATGTAACCATTAAACTGTGCTAGTTGGATAATCTTTATATGGCTAGATACTTGAGCTTCGTGAAATGAAAATATGTTATACATTAAGTGCTTAGATGTTGATACAGAAAATGATTTGGTAAATACAGTAGTAAATAAGGGAACTTTACAGATGAGGAAGCCATATATCATATATGGCCCTCATGTAACCATCGGTTCAACTATCTTTCTTTTGATTCTGCAAGAGAAAGTAACGCCGCTCTTTGCAGAGTATCAGATTTTGTTCTCGTTATATTTTTCGAAGAGTTGTGTGTAGTCATAGTGAGATTCACTGTGGTGTGGGAAATTTGGGTTGGATGATGATACAAGGTGGATATCGGTAGAGATCATTGTCTTCTTCTTTGATGATTATAGGTTTTGGAGTTATAAGGCTGTTTGTGAAAATTTTTACTGTTTCATGTATTTGTGCTTTTTAAGAACTGAGTAGCTCTGTTCTTGATTTGCTTTGGTTCTATTTTTGTTATAATTTTAATCCGAGGTCAAAGAATGGTATTAGGTGGGTCAGATTGTGTATGCTGGATTTATGTGATGCCATCTATGTCACAGTATTAAATTCATTCACATATAGTATTGTAGGTGTTGGTTAAGCTGGTTTTATTGGCTTAATGGTTGGTTTATTCTGGATTGGATCAATTTTGACATGTACTTAGGTTTCTGTAATACGGTGAAAGTACTACACTGTATGGGCTAATCGCAGTTGGCAGCCTGCAGAAAGTCAATTTTGTCCCGATGAAGGTTAAAATGTGGATGCTAAATTGGTGTGGGTCCGGTTCGTTTGAAGCTCATTGACTTAACTATGGATGGGTCATGATCAGTCTTGTTATTCCATGTGATATGACCTGTTCAGATTAAGAGATTATGGTTCTTTGGCAACTTATAGATTCTCAAATTCATGCATACCAGATAAAGTTGGATTGCTTTCATTATGATATGTGTTGGTTCAGATCTGCAGGACAGCTGCGTTCTTTGAATACGCTAATGCAAAATTGTTATGGCAATTGGGTCTATTTTTCTCAAGTTTTTCACTATGAAAATGGTATTTGTCATATAAGAATCGCCTTTAGTAGCTGCTGGTTTGAAGATGATCCAAATGTGATGCAAGGTTTGTGGTCTATTGGTGAGATTAATAAGGTTATCCTTGTCATTGTGTTCCTCCTGTTTAAATCTGTTATGAAGACATTGGTATATTGGTGTCAAAATTGTATTTAGTTTTTGCTTCTTCGAAAATGAACCAAGTTTGGGGCAGGTACAGTTTTGGTGTGCTCCATAGTTATCCCTCATCTGTTCACTGTACCAAAAGTTATTATTGCTTGCGGTTTATTCTGCTTGAACTTATAGATAATAGTCATAAAAAGTTGTTAGAAAGCATAGATATGAGGATGGAATGTCAATAGTATGGTATTGTCGCATAGGCCGTTTTGTTATGTTACAAGATTATAAGAATATGTCATAAAATATGATTATGGAAGCGAAATTCATAATTCGAAATAGTGAAACTCAAAGGAGTGTTTCTAGCGGCAACACCTACTTGGTCATGTTGCTGGAAGCCTTCCCTCCTGTTTGCTCAGTGCTGAAAGCAATTTGTCACCCGAGTCTTTAGTCAATTGAAACACATGCATCGAAGTATATATACGATTCATCAAGACAAAACTCACATCACAGTTTTAAATTCCCAAAAGTTAGCATTGTTCATCCATATATAAATCACTATGACATTTACTTGTTAACTTATGCATCCAACACTCTGATCTAAATTTCTAATAATTGTGTTGCACAAGTCGGACACACATGTAGCAATCTAACCAATCCAAAGGCAACTAACACGAAAAATAATTGCTCAATTACACACAAGATTCAAAAAGAACTAATGAGTTCCTTAGATTCTCGATTACTCCGAAGAATCTAGCATCACGACTTACGTGCAAAGGATGTTTCACAAAGCTGCATCAAGAAACACCAAATTAAAAATGAAAGTGCGTTGCTACAAAGCGAAAAAGGATCCTAAGGATATAAGTATCAGCTATTGTGTTGTGAGTCAGATGCAGGAAGGAGGGTTAGTTAAAAACAGTTAGTGACACGTGAGGTGCACATGTCCAGCCTAGCTGGTCATGTGAGGTACACGTGTACATCACCACTGCTGTTGGCTAACAGTTTTTCCCGTCAACATTTCCCTTTAAATATCTGTTTGTAATTCTCATTTCACAATCAATGAATCATAATCACTTTCTCTTTTAATCTCTCTTTCTCTCATCTTTAATCTCACCTTTCTTCTATTTCTTAACCTCCCATTCTGTTACTAAATTCTGTTACATCCCTAACCTCCATTATGTTATTAGATTCCATTTAGCCATTAATTCTGTTATAATTCTTGGTTAATTGTATTCTACTCATATCAAGTGGTATCTAGAGCCCTTTCTTGGCACCATTGTTCTTCAAGAAGTGTTACCCTGACATTTCTTGATTCCGGTTATCTTCTCCGGCGTAATTCCGGCAAGAAACCAAGATTCCGGTTTAGAAATCAGCCACCACTAGTTTCGCTGTTCTGTTTTCATTTGGTTAGTGTCAATCAACTGTACGGCCACAAGATAAGCCGAAATTCTCGTTAAATTTTCTTATCTTGAACAAGCTGGCAAGCAGCAGTTGGATTGAGTAACCCAGAACAGTTCCAGTATTCATTATCCCATTTGGTCAGTGAGAAATCATTGTTGTTGAGTGATAATATTACTGGAGAATTGGTGGACACTCTGTTTTCTTTCACAATCAAGAAAACATAAAAATGGTAGCTAATACAAGAGCTGGTGTGTTGCAACCACCACCAGTGACTGCTGAATCATTACCAGCAGCTGTGGAGGCTTTACAGAAAAATGTGAGTGATTTGTTGGCTCAAAATCAGGCTTTGAACGCTGCTTTGCAAAATTTGATGTCCGGTGAAGGAACAAGCCAGCATAGAGGAACACAATATGGAAGAATGGTCAAGATTGAGTTTCCTAGATTCAATGGAGAGGATGTGAAGGGATGGTTGTTTAGATGTAAGCAATTTTTCAAGATTGAGGGGATCTTGGATGAAATGAAAGTGGAAATTGCTTTAATGCATCTTTATGATAAGGCTTTAAATTGGCATGAACAATACATCAGGAGACATGGTGATGGTACTTCTTGGGAGTTGTATGAATCAGAGGTGTTGCAAAGATTTGGAGCAGTTTATGAGGATCCAATGGTGGACTTAAAGAATTTGAGACAAGATGGTTCAGTGCAACAGTATCAAGATTTGTTTGAAGTGCTCTTGAATAGGGTTGATTTGTCTGAACCATATGCTGTGAGTTTATTCATGGGTGGATTGAAGAAGGAAATCAGTTTTCCATTGAGGATGTTTAAACTGAGGACCTTGACAGATGTGTTTGCTATGGCTAAGTTGCAAGAAGCCACCAATGCTGCTCTCAAACCAAGGTATTCACAACCCTTGCCATCTGTTACAAAATATGTGCCAAACAATAATCATTATGCCAATAAGAATGTGTATGTGCCACAAAGACCTGCTAATGTATCTGGTAACAATGCACCTTTAATAAAAAATGTGGGAAATAGGCCTTATAGATTGACTCAGAAAGAAATGGAAGAAAAAAGGGCAAAGAACCAATGTTTTTACTGTGATAGCAAATATGTGCCTGGCCATAAGTGTAGTGGACAGTTGTTTGCACTAGAAATTGTGGTAGATAAAGATGAATTGGTAAATTTGGAAGATGAGGTTGATTTACAATGTACTGAAGGGGTGTTTGGACACATAGATAATGAGGTAGCATTTGTGCAAGAGGAGCAACAGGAGTGTCAAAATGAGTTTGTAATGCCTGTACAACCCCAAATTTCACTCAATGCCTTATCTGGAATCAACACTTATCACACCATGAGGGTCACTGGAAGATTCAATGGCCAACCCCTTAATATTTTGGTTGATAGTGGAAGCACCCACAATTTTTTGGATAGTCATACTGCTAAACAAATGGGTTGTCAATTGAAACAAACTTACCCTTTACAAGTTTCAATACCTGGAAGTAATAGTCTCATTAGTAGGCAAGAATGCAAAGGTTTTGTATGGCAAATGCAGGGTGAAACTTTTCAAACTGATGTCATGTTATTACCTTTGGGTGGTTGTGAGATGGTTTTAGGAGTGCAATGGCTGTCAACATTGGGAGATGTTTTGTGCAATTTTTTGAAGTTAAGAATGCAGTTTATGCACAAGGGTAAAAAGGTGGTCATTAATGGTACTTCTCAACCAATGGTTAAGTGGATGGATGGGAAGAAAATGAGCAGAGAGGTAAGTGGTGGACAAGCTGGATTGTACTCTATGGCTGTGTGTGTACCCAACAAATGGACTTCAAGCTGAGTTTAGAAGTTCCAATGTTGAGAGTGTGGATCCTAAATTGAAGTTGTTGTTGGAAAAATATGAGAGTGTGTTTGTTGTTCCAAAAGGGTTGCCTCCAAACACGACACATGATCATAGAATACCTTTGAAGGATAACACTTCTCCTATAAACATTAGGCCATATAGGCATCCTCCAACTCAGAAGGATGCTATTGAAGAAATGGTAAAGGAATTGCTTGAAAGTGGGGTCATTAGAAGTAGTCACAGTCCATTTTCATCACCCATAGTAATGGTCAAGAAGAAAGATGGATCATGGAGAATGCGTGTTGATTACAGGGAATTAAATAAGCAAACTGTGAAGGACAAGTTCCCAATTCCAATTATTGAAGAACTTATAGATGAACTGTTTGGAGCCAAGGTGTTTACTAAACTGGATTTAAGGTCAGGGTATCATCAAATCAGAATGTGTGAAGAAGATATACACAAAACAGCTTTTAGAACACACCAAGGTCACTATGAGTTCCTTGTTATGCCTTTTGGTTTGACAAATGCTCCTTCATCCTGTCAAGCTCTTATGAATGAGGTATTTGCAGCCTACCTTAGAAAGTTTGTGTTGGTATTTTTTGATGACATTTTGGTGTTCAGTAAAACTATGGAGGAACATGTACAACATTTGGATATGGTCCTGAGTACTATGAAATCACATGAACTGTTTGCTAAAGCTAGTAAGTGTGTGTTTGGAACACCTCAAGTGGAATACCTTGGGCATGTCATTTCTGGAATGGGAGTTTCTACTGAACCTTCTAAGATCAAAGCAGTACAAGATTGGCCCATACCTGTGAATATTAAGAAGTTGAGAGGTTTTCTTGGTCTCACAGGCTATTATAGAAGATTTGTGAAAAACTATGCTGCAATAAGCAAGCCTTTGACTGAATTGCTTAAGAAAAACTCATTTGGATGGAATGCAATAGCCCAAGAAGCATTTGATAAGTTGAAATTGGCAATGATCAGTGCTCCAGTTCTGGCTCTTCCAAACTTTGATGCAGAATTCATAGTGGAGACTGATGCATCAAATGAAGGTATTGGTGCAGTTCTGCAACAAAATGGACATCCAATTGCCTTCTTAAGTAGATCTCTAGCTCCTAGACACAAGAGTTTATCTACTTATGAAAAAGAATTGTGGGCTGTGGTGTACGCATTGGAAAAATGGAGAGGCTATTTGCTTGATAGGCACTTTAAGATCAAAACTGATCATTTCAGTCTCAAGTATTTGATGGAACAGAGGTTAACTACTCCTTTCCAAATCAAGTGGCTACCAAAGTTGTTGGGGTATGATTATGAAATCCTATACAAAAAGGGAAGTGAAAATGTGGCAGCTGATGCTTTATCCAGATCACCTACTCCATTATTAAGTACCATGTTGATCTCAGACATCTCAAATGATTTGTTACAGAGGATTCAAACAAGTTGGGTATCTGATCCAAGTGTTCAACAAATTATTAACAAGCTGCAAAATGGTACTGTGGTTAACTCAAAGTTTGTGTGGGAAAATGATCAGTTAAGAAGAAACGGTAAGCTGGTGATTGGTTGTGATAAAATCCTAAGACAAGAATTGCTTAAGTACTATCATGATGAACCCATGGGTGGACATTCAGGAGTAGAAGCCACTTATAAAAGACTCAAGTCTATGTTCTATTGGAAGGGAATGAAGAAGTCAGTCAAGGAGTATGTTAGGATTTGTTCAATTTGCCAATGCCACAAACCTGATCTTGCTCCATACCCTGGTCTGTTACAACCACTTCCAATCCCTACAAAGATTTGGACTGATATATCTATGGATTTCATTGAAGGCCTTCCTTCTTCTCATGGCAAAACAGTCATCTTGGTGGTTGTTGATAGATTGAGTAAGTATGGGCATTTTATTCCTCTATCACACCCTCTCAAGGCTGCTCAAATTGCTCAAGTTTTTCTAGATACAATCTACAAGTTGCATGGGTTACCAAAGACCATCACCAGTGACAGGGATAAGGTCTTTATTAGCAACTTCTGGAGAGAACTATTCAAAAGATTGGGTGTTTCTTTGCAGCTTTCTACATCCTACCATCCTCAGACAGATAGACAAACAGAAGTGGTCAATAGATGTTTTGGATGTTATCTAAGATGTATGACCAGTGAACAACCTAAGGACTGGGTGAATTGGCTAGCTTTAGCAGAGTTTTGGTATAATACCAACTACCATACAGCCATCAACACCACTCCCTTTGAGGTGGTGTATGGACAAAGCCCTCCTACTCATGTGTCTTATATGGCTGGTGATTCCAAAGTTGAGGCTGTGGACAGGTCACTAAAGGCAAGAGAATCTGCTATATCTTTGCTCCAATTTCACCTGGACAGAGCTCAACAAAGAATGAAAACTTATGCTGACAAGGGAAGATCTGAGAGGGAATTTGATGTTGGAGATTGGGTTTGCTTAAACTACAGCCACACAGGCAAGTTACATTGAGGCTACACAAGCAAAACAAGCTATCACCAAAATATTATGGGCCATTTAAAGTGATAAGAAGATGTGGAGCAGTTGCCTATGAGTTGTCTTTGCCTGAAAATGCAGCCATTCACAATGTATTCCATGTCTCACAGCTAAAAGTTTTTAGAGGACAAGTTACAGCTACAGTTCCACTACCACATTGCTCAACAGATGGGTTAATTGCTGCATCACCAGTCAAGGTGTTGGAAAGAAAGATTGCTAAGGTGGGAAATAGAGCTGTGGTATATTGGCTAATTCAATGGTCAAATGGAACAAGTGATGATGCAACTTGGGAAGTGGCTACTGAGGTTCAAGCCAAATATCCAAGTTTTGATCCTGATGCTTGAGGACAAGCATCTGCTTAAGGGGAATGGATTGTTGTGAGTCAGATGCAGGAAGGAGGGTTAGTTAAAAACAATTAGTGACACGTGAGGTGCACATGTCCAGCCTAGCTGGTCATGTGAGGTACACGTGTACATCACCACTGCTGTTGGCTAACAGTTTTTCCCGTCAACATTTCCCTTTAAATATCTGTTTGTAATTCTCATTTCACAATCAATGAATAATAATCACTTTCTCTTTTAATCTCTCTTTCTCTCATCTTTAATCTCACCTTTCTTCTATTTCTTAACCTCCCATTCTGTTACTAAATTCTGTTACATCCCTAACCTCCATTCTGTTATTAGATTCCATTTAGCCATTAATTCTGTTATAATTCTTGGTTAATTGTATTCTACTCATATCATATTGTCGCCAACAAGTTGTTGGTGCAACCGTGCAAAATACTACATCCCCACATTTGAAAAAAATAAATCTGAAAGCTAAGATATAAGCTTGATGAAATTTGCTTGTAGCTTGTTTGTCTCATAGTTGTTAATATTTGCTAAATCAACGGCCATCAAACATTAAAACTTTTTAATCACCCAATATCCAGTGGAATCCAGTATGATAATAGCCAATAACGTACTTAATATTGCTAAATGAATAGCTATCAAACTATCATGGCTTTTTAATCACCCAATATCTTCTAATTGTATGACTTTTTGATCACCCAGTATCATGTAATATCCGGGTAATTTAAGATTACGTTACGCCACTACAAGAAAATTGGTTTTGATGACGCAGAAAAGCGTCACTAAATCAAAATTAGTCACACTTTTCCAAAAGTGTAAGCAAAAGGTCAAAATTTTGAGATTTAACGAGAACGAGCCTTGTCTACGAAACAGAAGGACCTCATCTTGTTTGCTTATGGTGAAGCTTCTAGCACCGGTAAAAGGAAATTCACACAGGGCCATCGAACCTGCCCAACCAGTACTATTTGTGAAAAATATATGTCTCAAAAGGTAAAAATTTATTCTTACATCTTTTTTTTATTTTATTTATTTTTTTTATTTTATTTTAAATTTATCATTATAAATAATTTTTTACCTACTTAATTTTCATCCACATTAAAAAATGTAGGAGAAACAAAAAAGCTTGTGTCCCAAACTTTTAATGGTACCCCTTGTGTGAAAATACTTCTCAAACAAATAATTATAGGTTAAAGTTGTACTTAAGACATGTGAAATAAATATGTGTTAGTATATATTGTGTGAGATAGTTGGTTAATTCCATAAAATTAATTCACAAGTAAATCTAAAAAGATGTTACATGACCAATAACACCTAATATCATGACCTTACCCGGTACCCTATAAGGGTATATTTAAAATCCACGTATCATGTGTTTGGGTATCTATATACTATCTATAAAATAAAAATGGTAAAAGTGAAAAGTCAAGAAATTGAAATGTTGAAAAAGATTGAAAAAGAAATATTGAAACTAANATTAAATTCATTCACACGTGGTATTGTAGGTGTTGGTTAAGCTGGTTTTATTGGCTTAATGGTTGGTTTATTCTGTATTGGATCAAATTTGACATGTACTTAGGTTTCTGTAATATGGTGAAAGCACTACACTGTATGGGCTAATCGCATTTGGCAGCCTGCAGAAAGTCGATTTTGTCCCGATAAAGGTTAAAAAGTGGATGCTAAATTGGTGTGGGTCCGGTTCGTTTGAAGCTCATTGACTTAACTATGGATGGGTCATGATCAGTCTTGTTATTCCATGTGATATGACCTGTTCAGATTAAGAGATTATGGTTCTTCGGAAACTTATAGATTCTCAAATTCATGCATACCGGATAAAGTTGGATTGGTTTCATTATGACATATGGTGGTTCAGATCTGCAGGTCAACTGCGGTCTTTGAATATGCTTATGCAAAATTGTTATGGCAATTGGGTCTTTTTTTTTTTCTCAAGTTTTTCACTATGAAAATGGTATTTGTCATATAAGAATCGCCTTTAGTAGCTGCTGGTTTGAAGATGATCCAAATGTGATGCAAGGTTTGTGGTCTATTAGTGAGATTAATAAGGTTATCTTTGTCATTGTATTCCTGCTGTTTAAATCTGTTATGAAGACATTGGTATATTGGTGTCAAAATGGTAATTAGTTTTTGCTTCTTCGAAAATGAACCAAGTTTGGTGCAGGTACAGTTTTGGTGTGCTCCATAGATATGAGGATGGAATGTCAATAGTTTTGTATTGTCGCATAGGCCGTTTTGTTATGTTACAAGATTATAAAAATATGTTATAAGATATGATTATGGAAGCGAAATTCATAATTCGAAATAGTGAAACTCAAAGGAGTGTTTCTAGCGGCAACACCTACTTGGTCATGTTGCTGGAAGCCTTCCCTCCTGTTTGCTCAGTGCTGAAAGCAATTTGTCACCAGTCTTTAGTCAATTGAAACACATGCATCGAAGTATATATACAATTCATCAAGACAAAACTCACATCACAGTTTTAAATTCCCAAAAGTTAGCATTGTTCATCCATATATAAATCACTATGACATTTACTTGTTAACTTATGCATCCAACACTCTGATCTAAATTTCTAATAATTGTGTTGCACAAGTCGGACACACATGTAGCAATCTAACCAATCCAAAGGCAACTAACACGAAAAATAATTGCTCAATTACACACAAGATTCAAAAAGAACTAATGAGTTCCTAGATTCTCGATTACTCCGAAGAATCTAGCATCACGACTTACGTGCAAAGGATGTTTCACAAAGCTGCATCAAGAAACACCAAATTAAAAATGAAAGTGCGTTGCTACAAAGCGAAAAAGGATCCTAAGGATATAAGTATCAGCTATTGTCGCCAACAAGTTGTTGGTGCAACCGTGCAAAATACTACATCCCCACATTTGAAAAAAATAAATCTGAAAGCTAAGATATAAGCTTGATGAAATTTGCATGTAGCTTGTTTGTCTCATAGTTGTTAATATTTGCTAAATCAACGGCCATCAAACATTAAAACTTTTTAATCACCCAATATCCAGTGGAATCCAGTATGATAATAGCCAATAACGTACTTAATATTGCTAAATGAATAGCTATCAAACTATCATGGCTTTTTAATCACCCAATATCTTCTAATTGTATGACTTTTTGATCACCCAGTATCATGTAATATCCGGGTAATTTAAGATTACGTTACGCCACTACAAGAAAATTGGTTTTGATGACGCAGAAAAGCGTCACTAAATCAAAATTAGTCACACTTTTCCAAAAGTGTAAGCAAAAGGTCAAAATTTTGAGATTTAACGAGAACGAGCCTTGTCTACGAAACAGAAGGACCTCATCTTGTTTGCTTATGGTGAAGCTTCTAGCACCGGTAAAAGGGAATTCACACAGGGCCATCGAACCTGCCCAACCAGTACTATTTGTGAAAAATATATGTCTCAAAAGGTAAAAATTTATTCTTACATCTTTTTTTTATTTTATTTTATTTTTTTTATTTTATTTTAAATTTATCATTATAAATAATTTTTTACCTACTTAATTTTCATCCACATTAAAAAATGTAGGAGAAACAAAAAAGCTTGTGTCCCAAACTTTTAATGGTACCCCTTGTGTGAAAATACTTCTCAAACAAATAATTATAGGTTAAAGTTGTACTTAAGACATGTGAAATAAATATGTGTTAGTATATATTGTGTGAGATAGTTGGTTAATTCCATAAAATTAATTCACAAGTAAATCTAAAAAGATGTTACATGACCAATAACACCTAATATCATGACCTTACCCGGTACCCTATAAGGGTATATTTAAAATCGACGTATCATGTGTTTGGGTATCTATATACTATCTATAAAATAAAAATGGTAAAAGTGAAAAGTCAAGAAATTGAAATGTTGAAAAAGATTGAAAAAGAAATATTGAAACTAAAAAAAGAAATGTTGAAAACATATGTTTCAAAAGAAAACTATTAATACACATAAAAAACCGGGTTGACCACGTACGCTTCAAACCCGGCGGGTAGACCCGGTTTAATTTGACCTGTTTTTTCGACCGGAACGGTTCAACCGGTTGAACTACCCAGGTTGAACCGGGTTTCAAAACATTATGTTTAATCCCCAAATCCTCAAACTTTTATTATTTTTCGTTTATAACCAATAGACTTTTTTTTTATCACTAAAACTAGCTGTCGCTGTAAAATCTCGTTGCTATGCACAGGTACTCGTCTAGTTTTAGTTTTTATGAAACAATTTACTTAAGTTACAAGTACTGTTAAAGCTACTCCGTAATTTTTATGAAATAGTGTTAAGCTTTGCATATAATTGGAAAGTAGATTTTTGTTAAAAGTAGCTTTTGGTACCATAATGCTTATTAGGAGTAACAAGTAAGAAAAACATAGATTAATGTTCTAGAAGGATCGAAATTGAATGCATATTAATTACCAAATTTAAGTAAATATCAATAGCAACATATCGGGTAAGGATCCAGTGAGAAGAAAACTTATAATGAGAAGGATGAGAAATAACTATAACAACATATTTGAGATGCGTCGACTTGAATTAGATGCATCTCTATTCATTTAGATGCATCTCAATTAGTTTTGAAAGTAATTTTGAAGTGCAAACGATGCAAAATAGTACTTGCAACAAATTTGACCCACAGAGGACGAAAATACATATGATTTTTCTAACTTGCTAAGATGCATCTAATATATGTATATGCATCTAATTTTTAGTTAGAGAATGTATTATGTTGCATCTAAAAGATTAGGGATGTATCTAATTCAAGTCGATGCATCTCTAATATGTGATTATAGTTATTTCTCATTCTTCTCATTTTAAGAGTTCTTCTCATTTGATCCTAAATCATATCTATACCTTTTTCATCGACTTTTCAATTCTAATTATAACTTTTGCATATTGATCCTCAAATATTCACATATAGCAATATAACAACAAACTTATAGTTGATTTTATTACTCTATTATAAACTCGCAACGTGTTCTAAACGTGTAAGTCTTATACATTGATGAATTGCAACATCTAATAACTATTGTTACAAACAGGATTAGTCTAGGATAACAATGTTGTATTCATTTGATTGTCTACATATATATCGTTTATGCTCGCTACTCTGCATGTTTACAATGTGCAAGTGAAATAGTATTATGTTTGTGTTGCGCTTGTGATTCACATGGAAAAAGTACAATTAAATGGTTTGGCTAATCAAGAGTTCAAGACTTATGAATTTACGATTATGGTTAAGCTTGTTGTACATTAAAAAAAANGTGTGAGTGGTGGCTTGTCATATATACTAAACAAAAAACCCCACCACATGCACCAAAGTCCAAGCTAAAGTATTAGCGTACGCCAATTGCAACTTTTTGTTTTTTTTTGTTTATATTTTAATTGATTTTTTTTTGTTAAGTTTGTGTTTTAATGGATATGGTGGGGCTCTTAAAGGGTGTTTTGGCTTGAGTGACGAGGGAGGAGGTATTTTGGTGTGTGAGTGATAGAGAAAGTGAAAAAGGTGAATGTTGAGGTGTTGGCAACATGGCTCTTTGGCTTGAGCAGCACACCCGACACTCTTATATGCATCACTAGATTACTGCCCACATGTCGCATGGTTGCGTATACATGCATGTTTGCTTAATTTGGGTCAAGTAATGTAATCATGTTAGTATTGATCATGAACTAGTTATGAATTGCATGATATATCCAACTTTCAAGTAAGATATCTATACTACTTATAATAGACAAAAGACTCTCTCTCCAAAAATTTCAGATGTACAAAAAATTATGCAATGTTTACAATACTTTAAAGCAAGGGATCTTCATAATTACAACAAGTAAAGCATTGTGTACAAGCAAAACATGCATGACTCGAAATTCAGACCAAAATATAGAATTATATACATTAAATAGCCTTTAAAACACCTCTACACCTAATATTACAATGATTTAAACCTAAAGTACAACCCTCTATGAACATCCGAGCCATAGAGCTATCTTAATCATAGTGCAATGGCGGATCCTTGCAGATTGTTGACCCGTGAACCTTGTTGATTGTTGACCAGATGTAGTCATGAACAAAACGGCAGAACTAGGAAAACAAACCAAACACACAACATATACGTAAGATATTATGCAATCTATTTTATAAAAATGTACGCTTTATATATTGTCTTTGTTTAACCGTAAAAGAAAGTATCAAGTAAATATTTTTACTTACTTATCATCCTTAACCATCTGAAAGAGAAATTTCGAGACTCCTTTTGTCTTCTATGTTTAACACTTCATCCACATCAATCACTCGCTCGTAGAAAGGTGACCTCAGAATCGGTTCAACTTTATCAAATCTTTTAAAGATTTTTAGTTCGATCCCATTTCATCACATACCCAAAACAAAAAGAACAAACATAAAACAAACCTACCCAAGACCAAATCATTGATCTTGAAGCCGTAACTTGTTCATCTTTGCGGGTTACATCATTCGAACAAGAAAAGTTGGTGGGTTTCGGTTTCGATGATGATGAGATGAAGGAGATGAAACAAGTTATTTTGATGGGAGAGATGAATTGTAAGTTTGGTGGGAGATGAGCGGCGTATCATAGTGAGAGATTAGGTTGAATGAAATGGGAAGAATACCGGTTAGTATATTTTGGATTAGGTTTGGATATTGGACCGGGTATATTTGTATTAGACTGGGCTGAAAATCATTTAAGGTTATTTGGCTGAAATTGTAATAAACAAAAATTATGAATTGTTAACAAACTTTAAACGAATATATGGATTGCTAATGACTATTTTTGTTAGTTAATGTTGATTTTTGGTATTTTTATTGGTTATAATTACATTTGTGCTTTGTAATGACAAAGTGGTTAATTTTAAGATTATTTTTTTAGCTCATGGCTGAGCTCGCCTCTCTCCTTACCTGCAATAATTATTGAAAACGTGAAACCGCTAAAATCATTACTATCATCATGGTAACGTATAATCAATAGACATTTTCGTCTAAACATATAAATGAAAACCATTGTTCGCCACAAAATATAGTCACGGGGTACCCGCCGTCGCATTGCGCGAGTACCCTGCTAGTCTATATAAACAAGGAGAACAACTTCACTCTAAAATCTCAACAAATCTTAATCCACATCAATTAAAATTAGGAGTCCTTGAGACAATGTAAACCAAAAAGCTAACAGAATATTCAAGGTTCCTTAGTTTTTGAAGACGTGCGTTTCAAAATAAGGTTTTAAAAAAATGAATAGTATCTTTAAACTTCAAAGATAGAATGTAAACTGATATATGTAAAAAATAAATCTTAGAGCCGTCAAACTTTAAAATCCCTAACCCACCCAAAATTCCGTAATAATTATTGATAATTGATAACTAGATCAATTTAATATTGCATATAATTGGAAAGTGGATTTTTATTAAAATAGCTTTTGGTANAATGTGTGCAAATTAAAAATAAGTTATCGTGCAAATCATTACAAGCAACCAATGGGCCAAATTTGACAATATTATTGCAAAGTAATTAAAGTTGAGGTGCTCAAACGTTAAACAGAGAATGAGAAACAAAGAGTTCTGCTCTCGCAAGGCTACCACTCTATAAATACATAACTCAAACAAATCAAACCAAAATCATAACAAGTTTTTATAAACTTACGAGTTACGATTACGATTTACTATTAGGGTTACTTTTTTCTTTTGTTCATTCTCAAATTACAAATTCATTCCAATAATGGCGGCTTCTTCTTCTTCATCAAAGAAGATTGTACTCAACAGTTCCGAGGGTGAGACGTTTGAGATAGATGAGAAAGTGGCATTGGAGTCAGTGACGATCAAAAACATGATCGAAGATGGATGTGCTGACACCGCCATCCCTCTCCCCAATGTCACAAGCAATATCTTGTCAAAGGTTATTGAGTATTGCAAGAAACATGTCGAGGCACCCAAATCTGAAGATAAGGTCGTTGAGGAAGATCTGAAATCTTTTGATGCTGACTTTGTTAAAGTGGATCAGGGCACTTTGTTTGATCTTATTCTGGTACGTATGTTTAGTCGTCTTTAGTTTCGGTTTATGTTTGGTTATGCACTAGTATTGTTTACTTTTTATCGCATTATATATATGAGTATATTGCTTATTAATTAACTTTTCTTAAATTTGCTTTCAGGCCGCAAACTATCTCAACATCAAGAGCCTGTTGGATCTGACATGTCAAACTGTTGCTGATATGATCAAAGGAAAGACACCTGAGGAGATCCGTAAGACGTTCAACATCAAGAACGATTTCACTCCTGAGGAAGAAGAGGAGGTTAGGAGGGAGAACGCTTGGGCTTTTGAGTAGTTTCAAGACATGTTTTTATATTGAGTATTGGTTCAGAAATTTTTTTGTTAATGATCACTTTTATTTTTAATGTTAGACTGCCTGGTTTACTTTTATTAAGTTGTTAAAACTAAATTACATGTTATTAATTTTTTAGTTGCTTGCGGCGCAAGTTTTTGATTTGTGAGCATCCCTCTTAAGTTAACAACTCTTTGAGCATACAAATTCATAAATTATAGTAGCATTTATGTGATCATATATATTTGTATACACTTGACAGTACCCCAATGTCAATTGTAGACACAGTTGAGTATTCAGATGAAAGATGCCCAATTTCTTGAAATTTATGGAATTGGAAACATTGTATTGAGTCTGTTTTGTTTAGATATTTAATTTCTTGAATTCATGGAGATTTTGTGTTTAAATTTTTTATTTAGAGTTAACTTTAAGATTCATAAGATCAATTTCCAATATAAGATTACCTTTCTTTTACCAATACTCATTTATGGTTTATGTTCGTGTATCGTTTAACTCTTGAAGGGATATGGTAACGCTTCCTGTATGCATCTTTTTTTCTATATATACCTCGTTTTGTTCGTTGAGAGATAGTAAATGTGATGAGGTATAGGTTTACTTAGAAAGTGGATACTACTGAAGCTTTGGTCACTAAGATATCTCAACCAGCAAACATGCTACTATACTCACCTATCCCTGTCAGCTCAATAAGGTTTTAGAACCATTGAAAACATATAAAACCATACCTTGTATATGTAGTACTGTCAAAACTTGTTCCATTTATACCACTGCTAACTGTGAACGTGACTCAGTTTGTGTGTCCGTTGTGGCACCTCGGCGCTAGTAAGCAGTTGAGTAGTCTGAGGATATTGTTGGTGGTTTTCCCAGTGTAAAGAGATAGACTGGATATCACAATGAATCGTGTATTTCCAAAAGAAACTATTTGACCCTGCACGAACAAATCTTTGAGATAATTCAGAGTGTTTTTAGTTTTTGATTTCGTTGCTCTGATTTCTGAGGTGAACTTATCACCTTCAAAAGCAAAAGGGGGTAGATTGACACAGGTGCTACCCGTCATGTATGCTTGCACAAGTCACTTTAGTTCTTTTAAAGAGGTTAAAAATGGCGAAAACACTTCGTGTGTAATGGAGTTGCCAATGACTTCCTTTATGTAGGTCACTTATGATGGTTTAAATTGAACACATATGTAGATGACAACAAACTATGTTTGTTTATGTAACTAACTTGAATGGTGCGATTGTCATCCAAAGTGGTTTGTTGTCCATTCCTTAAGTATATTGGAAATAATTTTGTTGTGTGAAATGATCACACATCGAAATTATGTGATCATAATCACATAATAATTAGGGATTACATATGATTATATATGATCTCAAGTGAATTTGGAAGACGTGTTGTATGTGTAGGCTTTACACAAGTAGACGTGTATTGGATCCTCCTGAAACCTTTATGGTTTGAGGTGGTGACCGAATCTGATAAGTAAAATATCTTAAAGATGAATGTTAGTAGACAAAGCTATGAATAATAAAATTGATGCATCTTTGGTTCATATGCTTGATTCCTTTTAGTCTATAGCATGCTAGACACAAAATCTGTTAATTATAATATGGAAAATAATTTATACTCCTATATAAAGGGTGAATATCTTATTCCTAACTCCGATCTTAATTCTGAACCTAAAATTAAGCATTACACACAAAAACACAACCTAAATCCGACCCTAAATCATAACCAAAAAATTAAGTAACTGGCTGGAGTTAATTGCAGCAGTTTGGTTAATAGAATTAATTGCAATTGTTTGATCAATTACTTCGTTTAGATATAGTATCATCGAAAAGATTATTACATTATTACTTTAGAGAAAAAAAAAATTATTACATTGCATGTTATGTTTGAGAATTCTTTATTTGCAAATTCCTTACTTTTGTAATTTGTGGAGTTCCACAAGACTTGGAAATTTTATCAGATTTTTTTATAACCATTTTGATCCTGGGGTATTACGTTTTATGACTTTTGGTTGGTTTTGACTACTTGATTTGATCTTGTTTGGTTAGTCAGTGATATGTAACAATCGCCTATATGTTTGTTTAGCCTGTATGGGGAGGGATCTAATGAGAAGAGAAATTGAAATAAGAAGAATGAGAAGAAATTTGAGCCACACATTTCAAATGAGGAGGAGAAATTTAAGGGGAGATGCATCTATTTCTTTATGTGCATCTGAAATGTGCGGCTGTAGTTTCTTCTCACCCTTCTCATTTTAATTTTACTTCTCATTTGATCCTTACTCTAGGCTGTATTAGTTACTCGTAGTAAACATGGATAGTTGTAAGAATGATTCAAAATTGGATTCATCATAGTTTGAGTATCCTATTTCTAACTCCGGTCTTAATTCTGAACCTAAAATTAAGCATTACACACCCGAACCTGTACCATATAAAAATACACCCTATATCATTAATTCAATCTTAACTGATTCTACAAATAAAAATGTGCCATCGGAAAAAAGTATATAATCACAGGGTACACACATCCACGACGCGCGGGTACCCGACTATTAACTTTAATTGAGATTGATATGTTGAAAGAATTAACTTTCTACAAGATTCTTGAGATATGTTCAATGTGAGGGATTTCGGCCCAACTAAAGTTCAAATGACAAAAATCAACATCTAAGGTGGATATGTTACCCATTTGAAACACTCGAGAATTATTGGGAATACCACAATTATAGTTTTGTTGAGAGCAAAACATAACAGTTATTTGGTAGCTAAGTAATCTTGTTAATCATCTGATTTCAAATCAATCATTGGCTATGTATTCACTCTTGAAATGACCACTAAATATTAGATGTATTCTAGACATAAATATAACTAGGTCCACGACGAAATCTGATTTTATCGCGTTAGGAAAAATTGGACGAGAGACGAAAGTCTACATTGTGATAGCCATTAAAGAACTGGCGGAGCTTATATAATAAAGCATAATGGTGAGTCATACATATCATGTCGATACGACAACCGCTGTTAACATGAGTTATTACTACTGACAATGTCAAGTCAAATGATAACAATGCGGATCTGTTTATAAAAGGCTTAAGGAGAGATAATGAGTTAGAAATCATGTGAAAGAATGGGACCAAAGCCCAAAAAAGTTTATATGAAAGAAAACCTAACCCAGCTAACTGGTAGAGCTGGCAATTTTGACACGAAACNTTTTTTTTCTATATATTCTTTAGTATTTATAACAGCTTTTGGCAGAATTATTGGAGCTTTTTTCATAGATATCGAAACAAAAATTGTTTATTTAGGGGGCCTATTTTTAGGTATTGCCCAGGGCACCCGAAACCTACAGGACGGCCCTGGTTGTATGTGTAGGCTTTACACAAGTAGACGTGTATTGGATCCTCCTGAAACCTTTATGGTTTGAGGTGGTGACCGAATCTGATAAATAAATTATCTTAAAGATGAATGTTAGTAGACAAAGCTATGAATAATAAAATTGATGCATCTTTGGTTCATATGCTTGATTCCTTTTAGTCTATAGCATGCTAGACACAAAATCTGTTAATTATAATATGGAAAATAATTTATACTCCTATATAAAGGGTGAATATCTTATTCCTAAGTCCGATCTTAATTCTGAACCTAAAATTAAGCATTACACACAAAAACACAACCTAAATCCGACCCTAAATCATAACCAAAAAATTAAGTAACTGGCTGGAGTTAATTGCAGCAGTTTGGTTAATAGAATTAATTGCAATTGTTTGATCAATTACTTCGTTTAGATATAGTATCATCGAAAAGATTATTACATTATTACTTTAGAGAAAAAAAAAATTATTACATTGCATGTTATGTTTGAGAATTCTTTATTCGCAAATTCCTTACTTTTGTAATTTGTGGAGTTCCACAAGACTTGGAAATTTTATCAGATTTTTTTATAACCATTTTGATCCTGGGTTATTACGTTTTATGACTTTTGGTTGGTTTTGACTACTTGATTTGATCTTGTTTGGTTAGTCAGTGATATGTAACAATCGCCTATATGTTTGTTTAGGCTGTATTAGTTACTCGTAGTAAACATGGATAGTTGTAAGAATGATTCAAAATTGGATTCATCATAGTTTGAGTATCCTATTTCTAACTCCGGTCTTAATTCTGAACCTAAAATTAAGCATTACACACCCGAACCTGTACCATATAAAAACACACCCTATATCATTAATTCAATCTTAACTGATTCTACAAATAAAAATGTGCCATCGGAAAAAAGTATATAATCACAGGGTACACACATCCACGACGCGCGGGTACCCGACTATTAACTTTAATTGAGATTGATATGTTGAAAGAATTAGCTTTCTACAAGATTCTTGAGATATGTTCAATGTGAGGGATTTCGGCCCAACTAAAGTTCAAATGACACAAATCAACATCTAAGGTGGATATGTTACCCATTTGAAATACTCGAGAATTATTGGGAATACCACAATTATAGTTTTGTTGAGAGCAAAACATAACAGTTATTTGGTAGCTAAGTAATATTGTTAACCATCTGATTTCAAATCAATCAGTGGCTATGTATTCACTCTTGAAATGACCACTAAATATTAGATGTATTCTAGACATAAATATAACTAGGTCCACGACGAAATCTGATTTTATCGCGTTAGGAAAAATTGGACGAGAGACAAAAGTCTACATTGTGATAGCCATTAAAGAACTGGCGGAGCTTATATAATAAAGCATAATGGTGAGTCATACATATCATGTCGATACGACAACCGCTGTTAACATGAGTTATTACTACTGACAATGTCAAGTCAAATGATAACAATGCGGATCTGTTTATAAAAGGCTTAAGGAGAGATAATGAGTTAGAAATCATGTGAAAGAATGGGACCAAAGCCCAAAAAAGTTTATATGAAAGAAAACCTAACCCAGCTAACTGGTAGAGCTGGCAATTTTGACACGAAACCTATTAACACGACACGACACGACCTGTTCTTAACAGGTTTCGTGTCTTAACAGGTTGGACCTGTTAAGACCTGTTAATATTCGTGTCTTAACAGGTCAGACATGTTATGACCTTTTAAGGATTTTTTTATTTTTTTATTTTATATGTTTTGTTCTAATCATTGAATTACTAATTTTGTATTATTAAGAGTTTTATGAACTTTTGTAATGTTAAGGATTATTATCATTATGTATTAGTTAAGATTTGTAAGAGCTTTTGTATTGTTAAGGATTTTTTTTAAAGTTTTAGTCAAGACTTTTATAATATGCATGTTAACAGGTTTTTAACAGGTCTTAACAGGTGCACCTGTTAATTTTCGTGTCGTGTTCGTGTTTGAGAAAAATGACACGATTAGTTAACAGGTCGTGTTCGTGTTTGACCTTAACAGGTTCGTGTCTTAACAGGTTCGTGCGACCTGTTATGCCAGCCCTACTAACTGGAGATCCAAAGATGTGGGTACCATGGGACAACCTAAATGTATAAACCGAGGTAGGTCTATAGAAATCAAAGGGAAAATGGACACTATATTGATCAGATTCAATGAACAACTGAAGTTACATAACAATAAATAGAAACTAAACAAACCAAACCCTAAATGCCAAACGGCCTAAACCAACAGGTCGAGCCTATAGGCATTTATTATCTAACATCCTCTCTCAAACTCGCAATGCTCCATCGTAAACATTGAAAAACAAATTAAAACTGAAAAACAAATAAAAATTGGAGTGTCCCAGAGTGAAACTCCATGCTAGACGGAGTCTCAATCCGATGCAATCCAAACTGTAATAGGGGACAACAGTAAAGTCTGAAACAGACGGACCAAAGTCACTGCAAAACCAAAATCAGAGTAAAGCAGCATAATTAATGACAATATTTAATTCCGGTTACATCATGTGCGTAATCCTACAATTAACCATATATCTTCCACTGGGTTATATTCATGCATCTCATGGTATGCGGCAATCAGTGAATCAAAAATGCCGGTCCCCAATTCTGCCATAAGACCTGTAAGCAATTCATCCTATTCATTATACACCTTCAAAAAGTGAAACCACCACTGATTTTTTGTTTCTGCATAAACAAAAAGTGAAAAAGATCAGACAATCTTTCAACATAAGGTGAAATTTGTAAAATAATCAAAAAGCAGAGGCCGACTTATGCTTGTCGTACTTGGTGTGCTGGTAGTTGCATCCAATATTTAGAATTTTCTAGTACCTTTAGCTCTAATAACAACACCAACACCATCAACAAGCTTATATGTTGCACCCTAAACTAAAAGCTTGACCTAAAGTACAAAATATTGAAAATAATAGGTCATATTACGTTTAATAGTTTGTATCGATCATTACTTGTATTAAACATGATGTGGTATTTGAGCCCTTAGAGGGTGTTTTGGATTGCGTATTATTTTGTTTATAAGCAGAAGCAGAAAAGTAGCTTAAAAAGCACAGAAATAGTGTTTCCATTTGCTTATTACACATCGAATTAATCTTGGATAATAGAGAGAAGAACATTAGATGGCTACATACTTCTTTTAAAGGGCTTATTGAAAATTTGATAAGCTCGTAAGCTCAAGCGTTTGGCCTTATGAGCTTACGAACGTTATAAGCTCAAGTAGATAAGCCCATAAGGCCAATATTATGAGCTTATGAAATTTTCGAAGCTCATAAAATGCGCTTAGGTGAACACCTCTTTATACCTAAATAAGAACATCAGTAGGCCTCTTTGCCTGCTTATTTTACCCCATAATAGGCATAGGCAGTCTGGACTATCCAAACATTCTAAGTTGCTTATCTTCTTGAAAATGCAAAAAATATAAGCAATTCAAAACAGTCTCTTTGCCTAGAATCTAATTCCCAATTCATGGCGTCAACAGTCAGCATATTTAGTATTTACACTATTATTTCACCTCAAACTCGCTTTAAATCACATACTAGTTTTAAAAACAATAAATTTCAAGTTTTCAGGTTCTCACAAAATCACAATTCCAAAGCATATTAACACATTATACTATATATACATTTGGCATTAAAAAAAATAATAAAAAAAAAATAAAAAATAAAAAAAAATCCTAAAATATAAAACTAGCTATTGAACTTACACTTATTCCAACCTTTGTATCAATCATGTTTTATGTTTTGTTTGGTTTGTTGTAGCAGCAGAATTAGAAACTATTTTCCTCTATCTACAAACCTGAAAATCACAAAAACAAAAAACAAAAAAAAAAAAGAAAAAGAAAAACATTTAAAAGAAATGATATTGAAGATTTATATTAAACAAAGCTATGAACAAAATATCGTAGCGCCAATCCTTTAACACAATCTCATTAACCTAAAAATAAGACACAAACATAAAAACATGAATATTCAACTTGCAAACCAACTTCTTATAACAAACTTAAAAAAATCATAGTTTATGTGTATGAAAATTAAACAAAAACCAAACTTTAAGGTAGACCTACATCACCAACTCACTCAACTCACTAAATATTAATCTTAATACACATTGAAATAACATCAAGTCCTAAAAACACTTAAACTGTTAAAAAAAACCCAATTTATGTCAATCTCTCGGCAAAACAATCTAAACTAAAGATAAAGATAAGTACCCATTTTCGAACAAAAACCCTTATTTTTCATATGTAATTGCAAAATTTAATATTCAGAAACCCTAGATTACAAATCAACCAATCAATCATAAATACCTTTAACCTGAAATCGTCTGACGTTTCTACTGTCGACGATGAGGAAATTGTGTGTTCTAGGGATAATAAGTTAAAGTTGGAGTTGGCTTTACACCTGGATTACATGCATGTTAGCTGAGGTTTAAGTGGTTTTCGATGAGTCATGAAACACGTGTTTAACAATGGTTCATTTGAGTAGAGTTTTGGTCGGAAGAACGGGGCCTTGACTTATGAACAGTGCCAGCTAGCTCAGTTTTTGGGCTGGCTTATGAGGAGTGCGGCTCAAATGGCTCAGGTTTTTGGCTGGCTTATGAACATTACCATTTTTTATTATTATTATTATTTTTGCCATATGTCTATATAGTATAATATTGCTTATTTGTTGGAGGTTTAGTTCAACATATAAAATTGACCAACATGGTTTGATTTACTATGTAAAAAAGCTTATTACTGTTTAAAAACAACCACACAATTCTAGAGAATAAGTAAAAGTTAGTAATTTTTTAAGAGAAATTACCAAAAAGGTACAAAAACCCAACCTTTAATTGGGGTGGAAATGAGCCGAGCCGCTCGTGAAAAGCTCGGGATTGGATTGGTAAAAAACTCGAACGAGCCGAGCCTAAATAAGCTCGAGCCCGACCTCGAGCCTAAGTTGCAGCTCATTTATTAATCGAGCTTGAGCCCAAGCTTTACATACAAAGCTCTTTTGGTCTCGCGAGCCTAAATGAGCCTAAACGACATTATGATATTTTAAGTATTAAACGTATATACGAGCCGAGCTCGAGCTTATTAACGAGCTCAATAAAGATATTTTACGAGCCGAGCTCGAGCTCGAGCAAATCTTTAACTTTTGATGGCCAAATCTTATAAACAAGCTGAGCTCGAGCCGAGCCCGGGCCTATATAACATACTACGAGCCGAGCTCGAGCTTAAAATTTACGGCTCGAAACGAGCCGAGCTCGAGGTCAGGCCTTTTAAAACTCAAACGAGCCAAGCTCGAGCTCTGGCAGGCTCGGGCTCGGCTCGGGCTCGTTTCCACCCCTTACCTTGATCCACTATATGGACACTTTTAACATCCTTTTCCCATTTTGGTCATGATCGACTGGTAAACTGCTCGAATCCACCCAATTTTTGACACGTGTAATTTCTTTGTACTTTTTCTGATACATATGTACTAGAAAAAGTACAAAAGAATGACACGTGTCAAAATTTGATGTAGTCGAGCAGTTGAGCAGATGAGCATGTCAAAAAAAGTACAAAAATTGTACTTTTTTGTACCTGAAAAAAGTATAATGGAATGACACTTGTCAAAAATTGAATGAAGTCGAGCAGTAGTCGACCATGACCAAAATGGAAAAATGATGTTAAAAGTGTCCATATAATGGATCAAGGTTGAGTTGTACCTTTTTCTTAATTTTCTCATTTTTTTCAATTAGTGAACATACCTTATGGGTGTGATGAGGGTTTTCTTTCCATCACGTTAACTCCGTGTCATCCAAATGACCCACTTTATCTTTATTCTCAACCTCTCTCAACTTTTGCATCACTTTTTTTTCCTCTCCCCCTTAACCTCTCCTAATTTTTATTATCTAAAAAACCCTAAATATGCACTCCCACTCATAACAACCAATTAAATAAACTATCTCTCCTCAAATTATTTTTCTCTTTCCTCAAAGCTTACGGGATTAGTTTGCGGCTCATGGAATTTATGAGTTTTCTTACAAATTGGGGTGGGTGTTTTGAGTCTTCCCCTAACATGAATGCCTTCTTGTTTCACGTAATGCACCCTACACATTAAACCAACAACCATTTTGGAATTTGAAACCCATATTGGTCTGTTTTGTCACAATGAAATACTTAATGAACCAAATAAACGACATAATGAGATAAATATAGTAATGAAATTATTATTATTATTATTATTATTATTATTATTATTATTATTATTATTATTATTATTATTTTTATTATTATTATTATTATTTCTCCGATCGAATAATAAGTGTCTACATTATTTATTTGAGATATCACATAGGAGGTGTTCACTTTATATTTCAACTAATAAAAATAGATTTAGTGGGTAAATATGATATTTGATTGATAAAAAGTTTAATTAGTGTGATTTCTTACAACTTTGTACATTGTAAAAGCGTACACTTATAATAAAAGAAGCGAATGAACGAACATACTGGTAGTTTTTGATACACCAATTCATTTAACATTATAACTGTAACCAACAGTGGCGGACCTAGCCGAATTAATAAGGTGGTTCTTTTATTTGACAATACAAAAACTTATCAAAATTATAACCGATCAACTGGGTCGGGTCGGGTCCATAATCATTGACTTGTCAAACAAACATAAACGAAATTCACAAACAATATTTTCTAGTACGCTGCCTTCTTGAGAATTAGTAGTATTATCTGCAAATCATTATTAAATGTTAAAGGATATGATAGGTACAAGTTTTTTTTATACGGAAGATGTTTTGTTTATACATGTCCAAACTTACTTTTTCTTTTTCTTTTCTTTCCTTATAGGGTGGTGTTAACCGGACGGGGGCTATCCCCAACCTAAGTCAAACCCTCCCTCTTAGGGGGTACTTTTTTTTCAGACTTTTGTACTTTTTTTTCCTTATTTTGTCTTTTTGCTATTCTTTTGTTTATTATTTTTGTTTGTCCCAATTTTTTGTCCAGTCCCACACACAAGCATATTTTGTCCAAAGTGAATGATTACTGATTTATGTTGTAAATAATTATACCGACAAAACATAGTGAATGATTACTGATTTATGTTGTAAATAATTATACGGACAAAACATAGTGAATAATTACTGATTTATGTTGTACATAACTGTTTTTATTACATAGTGAATGACTATTAAATGTAAATGTTGGTTTAAATGTAAATGTTGGTTGAAATTGTTTGAAACTTAAAAGTTTGCCTTTTTTGTAGAGTGTCCCGTTTGCATTAGTTATACCCCCTGATCATGCACTGGCACCACCTAGTCCAGAAGAGGATCCAGAGATGGATGATGATGATGGTGATGATGTTGATGAGATTGCTACTGCTGATGATGAGATGGATGATGATGATGGTAATGATGTTGATGAGATTGATGCTGCTGATGATGAGATGGATGCTGATGAGATGGATGATGATGATGGTGATGATGTTGATGAGATTGCTGCTGATGATGAGGAGGTTCTTCCTTTGCCGCTTTCGCCAGCCATATCAGATATCACTTACGAGTCAGACACTTCAGAGGCCTTAGGTCATGCACTTGCGACGGAGGTGACATCTACTTTTGAGGTTGGCGAGTCTTCGACCGCACCGCGAGTTTCTCCTGCCGAACTTAGGGCAGAGTTGAGTCGTTTAAGGGAGGACATCTTGTTAATACAAATATCGCCTAAAAACGTTATTTATATTTTACGATCTTTGCTAAGTTTCGTTAACGACAAAGTGTGAACTTTAGTTTTTAGTAAAACATGATTATATTTTAAGTCTTGCTTAAACTAGACTTTATCTCATTTGCTACACTTACATATTAAACATAACATTGTTATATTTCTAAATATAGAATATATAACATGACATCATGGCATGCATCATAAGCATTTATGGAAAGCTTACTAAATCTAGTAATTGACTTTCCATAAGATCTCTTACACATTTAGAAGGTTTCTCACTCTATCTATTGTGTGTTGACTTGAACAAATATGATTTGACATTGCTTGATATGGAAATATTTCTTGTAGTCTTTGACTGTCAGACCTGGAAGAACCCTCGGGTTACAAGGGCGGAACCCTTGATTTGGTTCCGCCGGATCCGCCAGTCTGCTGGTTTGGTTGGCTATAAATACCAAGCCACTTGCAAGAAATCACCCATCACTTTTAGTTATACTTTGCATATAAACTCTCATTTATCTCATCTAACTCAGTAGCAACTCACTTGTGTGATTCTCTTATGTAGAAAGGAAGTTCACAAGTTCATCCGAGAAGTTACAAGTTTCTACTCAACGTTGCAAGACTTGTTAGACTTCCATTGTGTAAACTCATATAGTTTATACTTCATTTGTATTTTGTTAAGAAGTGATCGGTTAGTATTTTAGTCCTCAAAATACATTAAGTGATAGGAGTGGTTGTACCTTTGTAAAAGAACTCGACATCTAGCTTATTGTGATGAAATTCACAAACAATATTTTCTAGTACGCTGCCTTCTTGAGATCGAATTAGTAGTATTATCTGCAAATCATTATTAAATGTTAAAGGATTTGACAGGTACAAGTTTTTTTTATACGGAAGATGTTTTGTTTATACATGTCCAAACTTACTTTTTCTTTTTCTTTTCTTTTCTTATAGGGTGGTGTTAACCGGACGGGGGCTATCCCCAACCTAAGCCAAACCCTCCCTCTTAGGGGGTACTTTTTTTTCAGACTTTTGTACTTTTTTTTTCCTTATTTTGTCTTTTTGCTGTTCTTTTGTTTATTATTTTTGTTTGTCCCAATTTTTTGTCCAGTCCCACACACAAGCATATTTTGTCCAAAGTGAATGATTACTGATTTATGTTGTAAATAATTATACCGACAAAACATAGTGAATAATTACTGATTTATGTTGTAAATAATTATACGGACAAAACATAGTGAATAATTACTGATTTATGTTGTACATAACTGTTTTTATTACATAGTGAATGACTATTAAATGTAAATGTTAGTTTAAATGTAAATGTTGGTTGAAATTGTTTGAAACTTAAAAGTTTGCCTTTTTTGTAGAGTGTCCCTTTTGCATTAGTTATACCCCCTGATCATGCACTGGCACCACCTAGTCCAGAAGAGGATCCAGAGATGGATGCTGATGATGATGGTGATGATGTTGATGAGATTGCTACTGCTGATGATGAGATGGATGATGATGATGGTGATGATGTTGATGAGATTGATGATGCTGATGATGAGATGGATGCTGATGAGATGGATGATGATGATGGTGATGATGTTGATGAGATTGCTGCTGATGATGAGGAGGTTCTTCCTTTGCCGCCTTCGCCAGCCATATCAGATATCACTTACGAGTCAGACACTTCAGAGGCCTTAGGTCATGCACTTGCGACGGAGGTGACATCTACTTTTGAGGTTGGCGAGTCTTCGACCGCACCGCGAGTTTCTCCTGCCGAACTTAGGGCAGAGTTGAGTCGTTTAAGGGAGGACATCTTGTTAATACAAATATCGCCTAAAAACGTTATTTATATTTTACGATCTTTGCTAAGTTTCGTTAACGACAAAGTGTAAACTTTAGTTTTTAGTAAAACATGATTATATTTTAAGTCTTGCTTAAACTAGACTTTATCTCATTTGCTACACTTACATATTAAACATAACATTGTTATATTTCTAAATATAGAATATATAACATGACATCATGGCATGCATCATAAGCATTTATGGAAAGCTTACTAAATCTAGTAATTGACTTTCCATAAGATCTCTTACACATTTAGAAGGTTTCTCACTCTATCTATTATGTGTTGACTTGAACAAACATGATTTGACATTGCTTGACATGGAAATATTTCTTGTAGTCTTTGACTGTCAGACCTAGCAGAACCCTCGGGTTACAAGGGCGGAACCCTTGATTTGGTTCCGCCGGATCCGCCAGTCTGCTGGTTTGGTTGGCTATAAATACCAAGCCACTTGCAAGAAATCACCCATCACTTTTAGTTATACTTTGCATATAAACTCTCATTTATCTCATCTAACTCAGTAGCAACTCACTTGTGTGATTCTCTTATGTAGAAAGGAAGTTCACAAGTTCATCCGAGAAGTTACAAGTTTCTACTCAACGTTGCAAGACTTGTTAGACTTCCATTGTGTAAACTCATATAGTTTATACTTCATTTGTATTTTGTTAAGAAGTGATCGGTTAGTATTGTCCTCAAAATACATTAAGTGATAGGAGTGGTTGTACCTTTGTAAAAGAACTCGACATCTAGCTTATTGTCGGAAATAGTGAATAGGCGACGTTAGGGTGGTTCTACCTTGAACTAGGACCCGGTATTTAGCTTTGTACCAGATAAAGTGTAAGCGGCGATTGTAAGGGTTTCTCCACCGATGAAAAGGAGCTTGTTGACTAGTGCTTGAAACTCTCGAGTTGGAAACTCGGGGCGTGGAGTAGGGCAAGGAAAAAGAGTCCTTGTAGCCAAACCACGATAAACAATCGTGTTGTGGTTTAATCGTTTCTCTCTTTATACTTGCATATTAATTAGTGTTAATTAGTTAGAATTGTTGGTTACACGTAAAGCTTTTCAAAGATTAACAAGTTAAAAAGCGGTAAACTATTCAACCCCCCTTCTAGTTTTCCACAATTGGCATCAAGAGCTACGTTACTCAAGATCTTTAAAATATATTGTATTTTAAAACTTGAATCGATCCATGGATTTTAAAAATCTCAAAGAAGGGCAATCTATTCAAAGGCCACTGCTATTTGAAAAAGAAAACTTCCTTGAATGGAAAAGTAAATTTGAAAACTATGTAAGATCAATTGATCAAGATCTTTGGCATATTATTTCTATTGGTGATTTTAAACCAACAAAAACAAGTTTTGAAAATCAAGATGATTATCTTAAATTTGATAAAAAAACACTAAAGCTAAGATAATGATTTATAAAACTTTACCTAGGATTGAATATGAAAGAGTGTATTTTTGTCAAACGGCTAATGATATTTGGAAAAATATATTAAACTTTCATCAAGAAATATGTCAAGTCAAAAATGATAAATTTGATCTTACGTATGAGTTGTTAGTCTTAGAAAAACTAATAGATAGACATTTAGTTGAAGTTAATGCATGTGCTACGAGCTTAAATGTTTTTAATGAAGGTATATGTGAAGATGAAAACTTGTGTCTGGCTCAAAGAGGACTTGTTTACGAATCATGGAGTGACACGGATGAAGATGACGACAACTATCCGGTTTGTAGTCATGAAGTTGATAAAACCACAAACAAGGTACAACTTGAAACCGAACACTTTTGTTTTGACACTTTCATCTTAGAATTCTCTAAACTAGAAAATGAATCTAAACATTTAAGTAACATGGACCTAAAAGCAATCTTTAACAATGAACCATCAAAATCTGTTGAGAACAATTTTGAAAAGGAAATCATATTGGAAGATAAAATGTCTAGACTTGAGAGTAATGTTGAAATTGACCTAGAATGCAAAATATGTCAAGACTACAAACATGAAATTAAAAGACAAAATGAAAAAAGAAAAATGTTAGTTAAATTTGAAGAAAGTTCAAAATCCCTTGAAAGATTATTGAAAAGCCAAAAGGCATTTAGAGATAAAACCGGATTAGGATTTAACTTAAATGAACCTTCAACAAGTAAAACAAAGCAAGTTAAGTTTGTTAAGCCTAGAAGAGAAATTTAGAAGTAACTCCATCTCTAATAGAGACTTACGATAAAAGGATTAAGGATATCAAGTTCCATGCTTTTATATGTTTGTCTAACCTCCTTGGATTCACGAGTATTTGAGTTTCCAAGCTTTCCTACAAGTCAAGATAAAACGCTTAATGATTATCTTCATGATAGCTTCTCTATGGAACTTAAAAGGTACGCATTATTTCTACTTACCTATTGATTGACACATGCTTTTAGCTTAAGATTCATCGTGTGTAGAATTAGTAGTTCATAGCTTTAGTTGTTCTTTCTTTAGTAAGTTATAACGAGGATTGGATCCTCTGTGGTTAAAGGATTTCCACATAACAATGAATGGGAGACATAAGGTGCATCGTTTCACTTAGCCTTCGGACATAGAAAATTGGAACTCTCGAGTGAGTCTCACTTAATACTTTTCTACAAGTGAGGTAGCTAAGAATCTCCTAAGTGATAAGATAACCAACACTTTTATGATGCTTGCAAATTCAATAAATAAAATACTCCACAATAGTTTATGAGATAATATCATCTAAACACAAAGATTTGAATTTTCAATCATATCTTAAAAACTATCGTTTAGTAAATCTTCACATGAAGTATACAAAAAGTAATAGAGTACATCAAAACATTTTTTTTGAAGAAAACATTGTACTCTAAAACATCAAGGTTTTGCACATTAAAATTCGATTTTAAGTTTTATGAAAACATACTTCTTGGATGGTGTCATAATAACAAAGGTTATACTATTTTGAACAAGGAAACCTAATGAATTGAGAAATTGTTAAACTTAACACTCAACTAATGACCATCTTACTTTAAGACATCACCTTCGGTAGATTATGACTTAGTGAAAAATTGAATAATGGTAAGATAAGAGAGATTAGGAAATGACAAGGAAGATGGACTTTTAAATAAGAAAATTTGCTAAAGGATTTAAAAGTCATTCAGTAGATTAGTGTCATTAGGAAGTTTAATAAAAGAAACCATAAAGACATAAACTGGAATTAACGTATGTTGTCTCGTGTCAAAGATTGGTTTAAAACAAGTATCTTGGGATAAATAAAAAAATCTGATAAAAATAGAGTTTTGACCTTACCATCTCAATCGAAAAATAAAATCATAATTGGATCTTACAAAATAAATAAAGGTGTTGGAAAGAAAATTACAAAGTCAAGATAATAATACTATGAAAGACTTTTCGCAAGCTCTAAAAAGCAAGGAATAATCACTTAGAAGTCATTCCTAGTTTCTCACAAGTACACAATGAATTACGTGTTCTATGTCCAAACAAAGATGAGAAAAGTGAATCCGTAGATAACACTAAATAAAGAGACATGATTGAAAGTCTACTTACCCTCACGGCTAGTAGACCCGACGTTATGTTTAGTGTTTGTTTATATTTTTTTTGAAGATCCTAATCCACCTTGAAGCCGTTAAATGTAGTTTTAGATTAGTGCATACTTAGAATTATGGTATCCCAAAGGAACGGGAGTAGACACCATAGTGTATGACAACCTGGACCATGCCGATAACTATGTTGATATAAAAGGCACAAATTGTATTTGTACTTTTACTTAGACATTGTCTCACCTCATGGTTCTTTAAGAAACAAACGTCTCATGCAACTTCCACATACTAAAGTCAAGACGGGCTGAAAAGCATGTCAACAAGTTCCTTAAGATCAAGAAGGATCCCGTCAATCTCACATTCTCGATTGATGTCATTTTCGTCATTTAAGCAACAACAAAGGAAGGATCGACCTCAGTGACAATTTAATCCAATGTACTCTTACTGAACGTATTAAAATCCATCATCATCGCCTTGGTAAAAATGTTCATTGAGGGACATCTCAACCAAGAAAGTTTCATACGAAAACCACATTGTCAACATGTTCATGAAACCTCTTAAATAAGAAACATTTATTCTTCATAGACTTAGTTTGGGACTCAATGAATCTATACTGTTGGGGTATAAAAGATCAAAGTACTGCTGAACATCAAAGTGCTGCTAAAGTGATTAAAGTCAAAGTACTGCTTGTGATCAAAGTACTGCTCGTTGATAAAGTCAAAGTACTGCTTGAAGATAAAGACTGAAGATTAGATTAGGAATATTATGTATAATCTAGAATATTCTAAAGTTAGAGTTTGTATACTTGTCGTTCAAGTATTGTAAACCGACTAGGGTATTCCTTGTGCCTATAAAAGGATCCCTAGGTCATTATTAGAGATACGAATACTTTTAGAGAAAAGCTAAAGTTCGATATTAGCTATATTAGGGTTGTTTGTGAATCTGTACAATTAGCAGGTTCAAAGTTTGGTTAATATAAAGTGTTGAAGTTGTTATAATTCTTCTTAGCTTTGTTAAGTAATTCCGCATACTTAATAGAGTAATTCAGTGTTTCATCATTAGTAGTTTAGGATTTATCCAAGACTGCTAAACCTTAGACAAGCTATAATAAAGTAGTTTGGTCAGAGTATAACGATCCAACAAGTGGTATCAGAGCTTGTGTGGAAACTCTGATTAAGAAGAAACCCTAAACCCTAAATCAAGTCGATCTTCTAAACAAACCCTACAAGATGTCTCAACCTGAACCTACACCTATGCCATCCATCACCACTGTTAGAATTCCCATAGTCAAGAAGGGAGAGTATGATCTCTGGAGCATGAAGATGAGGCAGTACATTGCTATTACTGACTCTGCACTTTGGGATATCATTGTCAATGGCAATCAAGTTATAGAAGAACCTGAAGTCGTTCCTGGACAGCCTAAACCACCTCAGCAACAACTCTCTGCAACTGTGAAGAGGAATCAAGACAAAGCTCTCAACATACTGCTGTCTGCTATCCCTGATGGCCACCTGTTGAAGTTTCATAATGCTAAGGATGCTAAACAACTGTGGGCTGCTATCAAAACAAGATTTGGAGGTAATGATGCTTCCAAGAAGATGCACAGAAGTTTGTTGAAGCAGCAGTTTGAAACCTTTGCTGTTGGAGAAAGAGAAGGACTTGATGCTGCCTATGAGAGATTTCAAAATCTTCTCAGTATGCTAGAGATACATGGTGTAGAAGTCTCTACTGAAGATGCAAACTTGAAGTTCCTAAGGAGTTTGCCATCTATCTGGCATGTGATTGCTACTATGATCAGAGGTCAACCTGATTTGGCTACTATGGACTTTGATGATTTATACAACAACTTGAAGGTGTATGAGCATGAGATGAATGGTAAATCAGGTTCATCAACCAACAATATTGCTTTTGTGTCTCCTGCCAAGACAAGCAGTACTTCCACTAAAAGTACTGCTTATCCAGTTCAAAGTACTGTTGCTGATGTTTACTCAACTGTGTCTACTACCACTTCACAACCCTCAAACAACATCAATTGTGATGATGTTGTGTGCTCATTCTTTGCTCAACAAGCCACTTTACCTGTTACCTATGAAGAAGACCTACTGCAGATTGAAGAAGATGATCTAGAAGAAATTGACATCAGATGGCAAGTTGCTATGATCACTGCTAGGATCAAGAAGTTCATGAAGAAAACAGGAAGAGGGATTGATTTCAAGGCCAAACAAGGTATTGCATTTGACAAGTCTAAGATTGAATGCTTTAACTGTCAAAAGACTGGTCACTTTGCAAGGGAATGTAAGTTTGCCAAGTATCAAGCAAACAGGATGATAGAGAAACCCAAGGTTGAACTCAAGGAGCTTCCTGAACCTAAACCAAAAGCATTTGTGGCTCAAGAAAACTTATCAGAGGTTGACTGGAGTGCTGAATTTGATGATGAACCAGTTACTCTCTCTATGGTTGCAATGGAGGAATATGATTGGAGCACAGCTTTTGATGAGGAACCAGGATGTACTGCTTTGGATTCCACTGATGATCTTGGAGGCTTTGACTGGAGCATGGAGAATGAAGATGCACCTGTCCTGTTGGCTTTGGTTGCTACTGCACCTACTTCATCTACTGCTACTGAGGTATGCTCTAAGTGCAATAATGTGTATCAAAAGGTACTTAGTGATTATGTGTCTGAAAGAGATAAACATAATAAAGCTAGGTCTGAAGTCTTAGGTTATCAATTGACCTTAGAGTCCTTAGAAGCTAAAATAATTACACATGAAAATAATGAAGTAGCTTGGGCTGAAAAATATCAACAACAGGACTATCAGTTAAAGTTAAGTGAATGGAAGTTAGGATGTAAGGTGTCTGAGTTAGAAAAGATGACTAAGGAAAGAGATGATTTGTTAGAAAAGCTTAAAAGTTGGAAAGAAGCTGGTCTTACACATGTTAGTTTCTGTGAAAAACAAAGAAGAACAAACATTAAAACAGGACTAGGTTATGGTGTTGAGTATAGTAGTTCAGAAGAGAACCCAACTAGTGATAAGGAACAAGAAAGTTCAGAGGAAATCTCAACTAGTGAATTTGAAACTTGCTCAGAAGAAAACAGATCTAGTAGTGAGGAACCCATAAGCCCAACACCTCCTGAATTTAAGAAAGATGAGGGGTATCATGCAGTTCCTCATGCTGTTGGAAGTTTTCAACCACCTAGGAAAGATGTTTCTTGTTATGGAGTAGACAATCTAGAGTTTAGGAATAAACTTAAGGGTCAATCTAATCCAGGTTCATCTGAAGTCAAAGTTGAGATTCTTAAGAATCATGGGAATACTAGGGGATCAGGGAATAATGTTAATGATAAGAGTTTCTCTAAACCTTTTTCAAAACCAGCAGTATTTTCTCACTTTAATCAAAGGACTGCTAGTCACTCAGCAGTTCCCTCAAAGAATTCTTTCCAACATACTGCTAACTTTAGAAACTCTTCTCATTATTCACCTAGAAGTCACACTGGTCTTGGGTATACTCCTCAAAGATCTGGATTTGGGTCAATGAATCAAAAATTGTGTTTTGTTTGTTATAGTCCTAATCATTTGATAAAAGACTGTACCCTGCATTCAAATTACTTAAGTCAATACCCAAAGACCAAATCTGCACAACATAGGCCAACAGTTACTACACCAGCTTCACCCAAACCTGTTTGGAATTATTCTAGAAGGGTCAACCATAGTAATTTCACTGAATCATATAGGTACCCTCAACAGAAAAGAACTTTTTCCAAACAACCAGTACCTTCAGGTCATTCTTTTCAAGGTACTGGTAGGCCACAAACAGTATTCTCTCAAAGTACTGTTAGGAGATTTTCACCTAATAAAGGTACTGCTCATGTAAGACTCAATGTTTCAAAACGAGCTCCTGGCCATGATACCAATTTTTCTACATCTAAGAGGCCTTACAAAAGAGTACCTAAACCACAGACCTCAACCCAAAAAGTTAAAACTATGTGGGTCAAAAAGGAAAGTACTGCTGGGGACAAACCAGTACTTTCAGAAAGTGTGGGTGAAAAAGAACATGCTGTTGTAAAAGAAAGTTGTTTTTCTAACAAAGATCAAGTTTTTGAACAAAAGAAAGTTATTGATCATGTTTTAAAAGATAGTGGGAATTACATACTTAAAGATTTTAAGTATGTGACTCCACAAGGGGAACACAAGTCAGTAATGGCTTGGGTTCCTAAAAGAAACTAACTTTCTTATCTTTGTGCAGGGCAACCCAGAAGAGGAACTTAAAGATCATTTGATTGTTGATAGTGGTTTCTCTGGAAGCATGACAGGAGCAAAGGAGATTCTGTCAGATTTTAAGCCATTTTTTGGAGGAAAAGTTGCATTTGGGGATGATGCTACTGGAGGGAGAATTACAGGCAAAGGAACTATCAAGACTAGCAAGATTGACTTTGAGAATGTTAGCTATATGAAGGAGCTCAAGTTCAATTTACTATCAGTTTCTCAGATCTGTGACAAGAAGTACCCTGTCTTGTTCACTGATACATAATGTTTAATTCTCTCACCTGAATTCAAGTTTGAAGCTGAAGAATTAGTGGTCTTAAGGGCACCAAGGACCAATGATGTGTACAACATTGATATGAAGAATATCTTAGCTACTGAGAAAGTTACATGTTTAGTAGCTAAAGCATCAGTTGAAGAAGCACATCTATGGCACAGAAGACTAGGTCATGTGAATTTCAAGAACATCAACAAGTTAGTGAGAGGCAATCTAGTTCGAGGTTTACCTTCCAAAACTTTCAAGACTGATCAATCATTCTTGGCCTGCAAGAAGGGTAAACAACATAAAGCCTCCTGTAAGAAGCTTGAGGAAAGAACTATAAGAGAACCTTTGGAGCTGTTGCATATGGATCTTTTTGGACCTGTTTCTGTTTCAAGCCTCAACAAGAAGAAGTACTGCTTAGTTGTCACAGATGATTGCATTCGTTTTAGTTGGGTCTTTTTCTTGGGATTTAAAGATGAGACATTTGATGCCATTCATGACTTAATCATCTCCCTTGAAAATCAGTTAAGACACAAGGTTAGAGGTATTAGATGTGACAATGGGACTGAGTTCAAGAACAAACTTATGGATGAATTTTGTGCTAACAAGGGGATCAAGAGGGAATTCAGTATTGCAAGAACTCCTCAGCAGAATGGAGTTGCAGCAAGAAAGAACAGAACTTTGATAGAAGCAGCAAGGACTATGCTAGCAGACTCACTCTTACCTATTTAGTTTTGGGCTGAAGCAGTAAGTGCTGCTTGCTATATTTTGAATAGAGTTTCTATCACCAAACCTCAAATGAAGACACCCTATGAATTATTGATGGACAGAAAACCTAGTATCAGCTTTATGAAGCCTTTTGGATGTCCTCTTACTATTCTTAATACCATTAAAAATTTGGGAAAATTTGATGGCAAGTATGAGGAAGGATATCTCTTGGGTTATTCTACAAATAGTAAAGGTTTTCGGGTGTATAACAAAGTTACAAAGATGGTTCAAGACTGTCTTCATGTTGAATTCCTTGAAGATCTACCAAACCAGAAAGGTAAAGGTCCTGATTGGATGTTTGATCTTGATATATTGACTCCTTCTATGAACTATGTGCCTGTTAGGGGGGAGAATCAAGTTGTCCATTCAGAAGAAGACAATTCACAGTTCATAGTTCATGGTGTCAATGCTAGTCCTACAGATGCTGACAAAGAACAAAGTACTGTCAATAAAAACCAAGGTACTGCTAATGATAAGCAAGATACTGTTAACTCAACCACAACAGTCTCTGATGAAGATCAAGCTATACAAGATGAATTAAATAGGATGCTTTTTCAAGAAACACTTGCAAAGTCCTATGAAGATGATCTAAGACCAGCTTATGAAGCAGAACAGACAAAAGAAAATTCTAAATCTTCAACTGACAGCACTTTGAAGAACAGTACTTTGGATCCCAGTACTTTGGATCAAAGTACTGCTACTCAAGATGTAGGTACTTCTAGGGGAATCAAGTCAAATACTTGGACAAATACTGAAGATTGGCCTGGTTCATCCATGCCTCCATTTGAAGAATCAGATGATGAGTTGCAAGATGAAGGAATTTTTGGTGAACAAGGTCCTGATCAAACAAATTTGGAAGATGATCTTACTGTACCAACAACCCACACTTCAAGAGTACATAAGAATCATCCTACAGACAAGATTATTGGTTCTCCTACTTCTGGTGTTCTTACAAGATCAAAAGCTAAAAGCATGACTAAGCCTCAAAATGCTTTACTTAGTTTTGTCTATAAACAGAACAGGTTGAATCATAAAGATCAACAGACTTGTTTATTTGCTTGCTTCATCTCTC
>LBNU01038874.1:8941-39551 GCA_014162995.1 Artemisia annua
TTTATTATATTTTTATCGTATAAATGAAATGATCAAGATGAAAAGGAATTGTTTTACGAATTATAACGAGTTTTGGGAAATAAAACGAGACCTTGCGAGTTATAAAATATTGAGGGCACTTGAATCCAAGTTCGACCATTTTATCTCTTGTTGATTATTGGTGCTAGTCACGGATATGTGACGTCAATACACCCGATCTATATAACTATTTAACTTGTTTAATCGACGGATTAAATGAGGCTTATTTAGTTATATCGAAGGGATTATTATCGGATATTATATCCTACAGCGCCTTAGGTCGTGGTAGGAGTTTGGGAATGATAAGTTAATAAATACTTTTGCGAAGTTATCGAGTTGACGAATTCGATAGATTTCGGGAACCTATTTATATCGCCTATTAAACTCAAAGAACTCACCATGTAGAACTCTATGTGTTATGTGATTTAGGTTTTGGGTGTAATCTTGGGAGAATATATTAGGTAAATAGATTATGGAGGGTTATCAGGTCGACGGATTTGATAAACTTCGATGATTTATTTAAGTGATATATTGGACTAATATTAGACCCGTAGGTTGCTACTATTATATCTTTTGGTTGTGATTCCTTGGTTGAGTTGTGTCGACCCTCCACCAGCATGGATACCAAACACCAAACTAATATGAGAATAACGAGAGGAATGGATTTTTGGAAAGTAAAAAGGAATACGTTCGGGATTGGGAATATTTGACTTTTGAGGAAATAATCCTGAAACGAGTTTATATTGTTAGGAAGTGCCAAGTCCGTAGTTGTTGTCTTTTGAGTTGTGATACGTCTTATTACTACCGACTTCTTTGTGCTGATATCTGGACTTGAGGTGAGTCATAGCCCCACTTTTACTCTTGAACTTTGTTTTCAATACTTGGGGTGAGAAACGTGCAAAATGTTTTATGTGGACTATTATCGCTTTGATTATTCTCTAAACTTGCTATGCTTATGGAACTAGGATATTGCATCTACCTTAGTCACATAGTGAACCATCGCGTGTGGACTAGTCTTGGTTAGATGATCGACATCAACCCTAGTCACATAGTGAATCATCGCATGTGGACTTGATAAGGTTAAATGAAACAGCCATAATGTGATCGCCTATTGGATTTAATATATGTTTAATGGTTATTTGTGATATGCGGAATTTATTTGTGAGGATTAGATACCTATAGGCCCTATGAGTTTTAGGGTGCCCCTATAGGGCTTTGATGCACGGAAGTTAACCGTAAGGCCTAGTCTAGCTAGCAAGCATTTTGCGTATATGTCCACTTGATTTGATTATGAATATAAACCTATGATCTCACCAGCGAAAGCTGACTTTTAGCACGTTTTCTCAGGTAATTAAGTAATGATTTGGATGCTTGGATTGGAGGCTTGGTTTGGCAATATGGTTTAAGGATCTACTTTTCTAAAAACTCTGATATGTATTGTGGACCTACTTTTATTTCTTTTGGGCCTTACTTTGGTGAATTTGGGATGAATGTAAACTTTAAAACCCCGTTTGGATGTGTTTTTATTCATGTTTACTTTATCTCGTTCTTATATGACTTGTGTTGGATACCAATCCTGACGATCCCTACAGGACTGCCATGCGTTCAGCTACTTCATCATCGACAGCAGCTATTTCTGCACCACCTGCTGTATCTACTTCTCAGGGACCCTCATCTTCCCTAGGGCTCCCTGGTACTTCGAGACAGCTTACTCTTCACCAGGCTTTAGCTCGAGTGGCTCCACGTTTCGCCCACCGAGCTACGGCACGCATGTCTGTGTGTCCTTCGCCACCACCCATGCATTTTGATGTTCACTCTTCTGTCAGATGCACCACCCGTATCATCACGTCGGCGCCCTAGATCACCTACACCCTCACCACACGATTCGCCTTTGAGGAGACGTCGATTGATGGAGTACCCCTCCGAGGAGGAGGAGGAGGATGACGATGATCAGGAGGATGATGAGGAGGATGATCCCCAGGAGGATGACGATCCTCAGGAGGAGGATGATCCTCAGGAGGAGGAGATGCCTGATGATGATGGTTTGCCAGCACCGCCTGATTCTCCGATACACCCGTTAGAGCCGGTTTCACCTGATCACCCATTCATGATTGATTCACCACCTGGTAGTCCCGTGGCATCGGACGCGCTATCTGAGACATCTGCTGAGTCTGCAGAGTTAGGTGAGACTGGCAGGATTTGGGCTCGACTTACGGAGTTAGGTGAGAGGATTACGCATATGACTGATAGGATTGATAGGGTGACTGTTGAGTTTATTGGTGAGTTGAGGGTTGATTTGGTTAATGCTGGGAGGAGAATTACGGAGATGAGGAGAGATATGATGGAGATTCATGAGCATATGGGCAGCTTACAGAGAGGGTTCCTCACGGCACGCGAGGCTGATCGCAAGCTGTGGAAGAGGAACTCGGGGTTGGAGAGAGAGGTCGCGGACCTCAAGAGGGATGCTGATGCACATAGTGTTGAGATGGGATCGTTGTGGAGAGAGCTGGATGGCTTGAGGCAGGAGTTGAGGAGTCTGCGCCAGCGTAGTGGCTAGATAGATGGATTTTGTGGTCTTGTTGCTTTCTATACCGAGGAGTGTTCGGTTAGAAAAGCTAGTTGTTTTATGTTGATGTATTTCCGTTGGTTATTTGTCTCGTTTGAGAACGACTAGTATCTTTTATGTCTACTGTAGTTGGAACGATATCTTGATCGCTATTTGTATGGATGATGTTTAATATTTCTATATGACATTATGTGGTTTTGAGTGTCATGGAAATTGAGTTCCTATTCGCTTTATTGTTGTTTTGTGGTGTATTGTTGATATTCTTCCGATGTCTTGGTTTCATTTATATTGATTCTTGTTGAGCGCATGGTAAGTGATGTCGGGGAACTTACGAACCTTGTGTGATGTTTCAGATCAATGGCTGTACGACGAAACCCTGTCAGAGCTACTCGATCTGGTACTGCAGCGGCTACCCCTGGTCGCCGAGGACGCCGCCCTACTCGGAATGTCGAAACCCCTACTCCTGACAACCTGGACACCACCAACCGCAACAACAGGAATCAAAACGTTGATGTTCAGGGAGACAATGGTCACATTCCACCGAATGCACCTACTGTGGACCAAGCTATGATCAACCAACTTGTGGAGCAACGAGTTGCTGAGCTGCTAGCTGAGTCGAATCATTCCAACAACTCTGCTGGAACTTTTCCACCTGTTCGTACTAATGGGTGTAACTACAAGGAGTTTCGAATCTGCGGACCCATTGAGTTTGGTGGAACTGAAGGAGTGGTTTACTTGGTCAGGTGGATAGAGAAAACTGAGTCAGTGTTCACTGTCAGTAACTGCGCGGAGAATGCGAAGGTAAAGTTTGCTTCTTTTACCTTCAAGGATGAAGCATTAACTTGGTGGAACAATTACCGAAATTCGGTTGGGAGTGATGTGGCCTATGCCATGACTTGGGAACAATTTAAGTCCTTGCTAATTCAGACTTACTGCCCAAGGAATGAGGTTAAGAAGTTGGAGATTGAGTTTTGGAATCACAAGGTGAAGGGTACCGACATGATGGCTTACAATCGTCGTTACCAGGAGTTATCCTTGCTTTGCCCGGACATGGTTAAGACTGAGGCTCAAAGGATTGAGCGATATACCGATGGGTTGCCTGTGGCTACAAGGAACGATGTGATTGCTGCTAGGCCTACAAGTGTTCGTGAGGCTATCACAATTGCTCAACAATTGATGGACTCGTTGGCATTGGCAGAAGCTGGAAAGGAAAAGAATGAAAAGAATGGAAAGAGGAAAAGGGACCATCACTCTAAGGGTAATGATCACCGTAACAAGCGACAAGATGTTGCTAAGGCTTATGCAATGGGAGATGGGAATAAGAAGAATCAAAACGGTGATGCACCCAGGTGTGGTCGTTGTTACACAAATCATCATGGACGATGTGAGGTGATGTGTCAGAATTGCTCAAAGAAAGGGCACGTAGCTAGGGATTGCAGGGCTCGACCCCTTGCTATGGTGCAAGCTGCTCCTGAAGCTTGGAGTAAGGCGAGTGTTACTTGTTTTGGATGTGGAAAGAAGGGACACTATAGGAGTGAGTGTAGAGGATCTTGGAACCGAGGAGATCAAGGATCGGGTGGTAATGGGTACAATCGTGGAAACCATGGGGCTAGAGGAAATCGTGGACGTCAGGACAATGAGGGCCAACGTGTGGAAGCAGGAGCTGCACAAGGGAGAGTGTATGCACTGGGAGACGAGAGAGGAGAAGACCCGAACGTCGTTACTGGTACGTTCCTTCTCAATAATCGCTATGCTTCCATACTATTTGATACTGGTGCCGATAGAAGTTTTGTGTCCACTACATTTGCACCCCTATTAGAAAAACCCCCGATGGCCTTAGGAATTGAATATGATGTAGAGTTAGCTAACGGAAAAATAGAAAGGATTAAAACCATCATTCGCGGCTGCACATTGAATTTCTTGAATCGCCCTTTCAACATAGACCTTTTACCCGTCACGTTAGGAAGTTTCGATGTCATCGTTGGTATGGATTGGTTATCAAAGTATCATGCTCACATACTTTGTGATGAGAAGATTGTGCGTGTGCCTTACGGCAAGGAGATTTTAAATATACAAGGAGATAGAAAAGGGTTGAGGAGTCCATCCAGATTAGCGGTCATATCTTGCACTAAGATACCGAAGCTAATGGAAAAAGGATGTTACCTTTTCTTAGCTCAAATATCTGCGAAAGGGGGGAAGGAGAAGGAAGAAAAGCGCATTGAAGATGTGCCCATCGTTCGTGATTTCCCGGATGTGTTTCCCGACGATCTGCCGGGAATCCCGCCCACTAGACAAGTGGAGTTTCAAATCGAGTTGGTACCTGGTGCTGCACCCGTGGCACGGGCACCTTATCGACTTGCACCAGCTGAACTAGAAGAGTTGTCGAAACAATTGGCGGAGTTAGCCGAAAAAGGATTCATACGACCAAGCTCTTCACCTTGGGGAGCCCCAGTTTTATTCGTGAAGAAGAAGGATGGATCATTCCGTATGTGTATTGATTACCGTGAACTGAACAAGTTAACGGTAAAGAATAGATACCCGTTACCTAGAATCGATGACTTGTTCGATCAACTCCAAGGATCGAGTGTGTATTCGAAGATCGATCTGAGATCGGGGTATCATCAACTTAGAGTTCGCGAGGAAGATATTCCGAAAACGGCTTTTAGAACCCGTTACGGGCATTACGAGTTCCAAGTGATGCCGTTTGGGTTGACTAACGCACCGGCGGTATTCATGGATCTCATGAATCGGGTGTGTAAGCCTTACTTAGACAAGTTTGTGATCGTGTTCATCGACGATATTTTAATCTACTCGAAGAGTGAGAAAGAGCATGAGGAGCATCTAAGACTTATCTTAGAATTGCTCAGGAGGGAGAAGCTGTATGCCAAGTTCTCCAAATGCGAATTTTGGATTCCAACGGTACAATTTTTGGGTCATGTGATTGATAGACAAGGAGTTCATGTAGACCCCGCTAAGATTGAAGCTATTAAAGATTGGGCTGCACCGACAACCCCGACGGAAGTTCGTCAATTTTTGGGTTTAGCCGGTTACTACCGAAGATTCATTGAGGGATTTTCGAAGATAGCAAAGCCGCTAACCAAGTTGACTCAAAAGAATGTTAAATACGAATGGGGAGATAAGGAAGAGGAAGCATTTCAATTACTTAAGAAGATGTTGTGTAGCGCTCCTATCTTGGCATTGCCTGAAGGTAGCGAAGACTTCGTTGTCTATTGTGACGCTTCTCATAAAGGTTTGGGAGCTGTGTTAATGCAACGAGAGAAGGTGATAGCTTATGCTTCCCGACAGCTCAAGAAGCACGAGAATAACTACACCACCCACGATTTGGAGTTAGGTGCTGTGGTTTTCGCTTTAAGGATATGGAGACATTATTTGTATGGGACCAAGTGTGTTGTATTCACTGATCACAAAAGTTTACAACACATCCTGAACCAAAAAGAGCTCAACATGAGACAACGACATTGGATTGAGTTGCTAAGTGATTACGATTGCGAAATTCGCTATCATCCCGGTAAAGCAAACATCGTTGCTGACGCTCTTAGTCGGAAGGAGAGGATACCACCATTACGAGTTAGGTCATTGGGAATGACTATCGTATCGCCGTTACCATCTCAAATATTAGAAGCTCAAACGGAAGCGTTGAAAGCAGAAAACCGACCTGCTGAGAATATATTTGGGATGGCAGAAAATGAGAAGGGATTTATTAAGCGTTCTGATGGAATATTATGCTTTGGAGACCAAATTTAGGTACCATTGTATGGAGGAATTCGCGAGTTGATTATGCATGAGTCGCATAAGTCAAGATATTCTATCCATCCTGGGTCTGACAAGATGTACCAGGATCTGAAAAAGTTATATTGGTGGCCAAACATGAAGGCGGATATAGCATTATACATTAGCAAGTGTTTGACATGTTCGAAGGTTAAAGCAGAACATCAGAGACTGTCAGGTTTATTGACGCAGCCAGAACTTCCGGTTTGGAAGTGGGAGTGGATTATGATGGATTTTATAACCAAATTACCAAAGACGACTAGCGGTTGTGACACTATCTAGGTAATTGTGGATCGTTTGACTAAGTCTGCTCATTTCCTGGCAATTAGTGAAGATGATAGTATCGACAAGCTTGCGAGGTTGTATGTGAAGGAAATTATTTCTCGTCATGGTGTTCCGATATTGATTATTTCCGATCGCGACAGCTGTTTCACGTCAGCTTTGTGGCGATCCCTTCAAACCGCTTTGGGGACGAGGCTTGATATGAGTACTGCATATCACCCCCAAACCGATGGACAAAGTGAGAGAACTATTCAGACTTTAGAGGATATGTTACGTGCATGCATATTAGACTTTGGTAAAGGCTGGGAGAAGTATCTACCCCTTGCGGAATTCTCCTATAACAATAGCTACCACACAAGTCTTAAGGTTGCACCATTCGAAGCCTTATATGGTCGTAAATGTCGTTCGCCTATTGGTTGGGCTGAGGTTGGAGATAACCAACTTACCGGCCCCGAGCTTATATTGGAGACTACTGAGAAAGTGACTCAGATTCGTGATCGATTACAAGCAGCTAGAGATAGGCAGAAAAGTTACGCCGATCAGAGACGTAAACCCCTAGAGTTCCAGGTTGGAGACAAAGTGATGCTGAAAGTCTCACCTTGGAAAGGAGTAATACGTTTCGGGAAACGTGGGAAACTTAACCCTCGCTACATTGGACCATTTCTCATTCTGGAAAGAATTGGGCCCGTAGCTTATCGGTTGGAGTTACCACAGGAATTGAGTAAGGTTCATGATGTATTTCATGTGAGTAATTTGAAGAAATGCCTTTCGGATGAGACACCGGTGATACCGATGAAAGATATTCGTGTTGATGAGAGATTGAACTTTGTGGAAGAACCGACTGAGATTTTGGACCGAGAGATTAAGCGACTCAAGCGTAGTCGCATTCCGCTCATCAAGGTCCGTTGGAATTCCCGTCATGGACCGGAGTTCACGAGGGAACGTGAAGATGAGTTTCGAAAGAAATATCCGAAGCTTTTCACTTCGTAGATGGATTGTTCCAAGAGAAACCCGGAACGGGTTTCTTCTGAGGCGGGGAGGATGTGACAACTGGCATATTAGGGAGCTATTTTGAAAATCCGCATTACTTTAAAAATTTAACGATATGAAATATGTGGAATTTATTTCCATTGAAATATGTCTATTTTGAATTGGTGACTTGATTCTTTGAAATCTAATTGGAATTTTATTCGTATCGTGGAATTTTTATATGAGATATACGCCATGGATATTATTCACCTCGTCTATTAGGCACTACGTTGACTTCGGCACTAGAAAAACCTAACGAATTTTAAATCTTTTGAATAACGGTCGCGTTATTACGTTAAATGAACGTTTTATCTTTTATATGAATCAGGAAGTGTTTTGGGAGTTAATGGTAGCTTATAAAAATATATTTCGGTGACGTTTAATATTTTTGAAAGTAAATGGTCGTGTTACGGGAAAGCCGGTTGATAATATTCACCTAAACTTAAAAGTATTCGTGGCTTATATTTGAACAAGAGAACAAGGGGGACTACTTGTGTAAAATTTGGGTTTATAACCCTTTCCCTAACCCTAACCCTCACATATTACACAACATCACCACATTCTTCTCCCTCCTCTCTTGTCGCTGCCGACTGCAACACCAACGCCATCACCACCGCCGGCCACCTTACCACACCGCCACCATAAAAATATTCCCCATCATCTCCTCTTTCATTTGGTATATTACACGCGCCCTAAAACCTCCCATAACACCTCGTTTCATCATCAATCCGAACCCATCTTTGTTATTTCTTGTAGATCCGCGAGTTTTGTAGTTCAAGAAGGTGAGTAGCATCGTTTTGGCACCTTGGGTGCCTCGATGTGGTCATAAATCCGTGGAAACACGGATTGTTTTAAATGGGTTTTGATCTAATCTTGACTAAAAATAATGGGGAAATGATTTTTATAATAAATATTTGATTTAAAATGAGTTTGGTATCCGGGTTTGCGTGTTCTTGTGGGTGTCGAAATGAAACCGAGAGCTTAAGCTCTCGGCTTACGAGCTTGGTAAGCTTTTATGTTTTCTTGACTCTTTTTGGTCTCGTGGTTGTGCTACCGAGAGTGTTTGGATGTGGATTTTGAGTTTTGATCTACTTGATTAAGAGACTTGATGTGATTGTTGTTGTTGTTGTTGTGATGCCGAGACCCTAAGAGGTCCGTTTGGTTTGGTGTTGAGCTCGGTTGAGCCTAGCCGAGCCCCTAGTGGTCTCGGGGTTGGGTCCTCGTGACTCGTGGAGTTAGCCGAGACCCAAGTGGGTCTCTCGGCTCGGGGTTTGACTTGGTAAGTCGACCCGGGTTACATGTATACTTGATGTTCTTGTTGGTCTTGATGTGTTTCTATTTGTTATTGTGGTTGTTGTTGTTTTTGGTTTATGACTAACGAAGTAATAAGGAGGCCGAGACCCTCGTGGTCTCGGCAATGGTTGATACGGCATTAGTTTGACGGAGTTAGGTTAGTTGAGTACCGTAGTCGGACCCGGAGCTTGTAGTTTGTTTGAGTGGTTTGGTTTTGGATTTTGACGGGGATTATCTTGATTATTGTTGTTGGTATATTTGGACTTGTGAACTTTGAGCGACGTCGAGGTCACCTTGACTTTTTAGTCAATGGTTGATTTCAACAACAGCCTTGACATTTGGATTTGGACAATGGACCGAGAAGTGATGACTCGGACTTGTGACTTATATATTTTATAACTCGAACATATTATAAAACTCGTCATAACTTTTATATCGATATAAACATTCATTCATATATATATAAATAGAAACGTGTAAACGTGATTTTATATATATATGGATGTGTATATAATAAATAAGAAATCACGAGAACGAAATAATAACGTTAACGATAGATATTAGACTAATAACTTGGTGTAATATCGTCGGAAACTTTATTATATTTTTATCGTATAAATGAAATGATCAAGATGAAAAGGAATTGTTTTACGAATTATAACGAGTGTTTGGAAATAAAACGAGACCTTGCGAGTTATAAAATATTGAGGGCACTTGAATCCAAGTTCGACCATTTTATCTCTTGTTGATTATTGGTGCTAGTCACGGATATGTGACGTCAATACACCCAATCTATATAACTATTTAACTTGTTTAGTCGACGGATTAAATGAGGCTTATTTAGTTATATCGAAGGGGTTATTATCGGATATTATATCCTACGACGCCTTAGGTCGTGGTAGGAGTTTGGGAATGATAAGTTAATAAATACTTTTGCGAAGTTATCGAGTTGACGAATTCGATAGATTTCGGGAACCTATTTATATCGCTTATTAAACTCAAAGAACTCACCATGTAGAACTCTATGTGTTATGTGATTTAGGTTTTGGGTGTAATCTTGGGAGAATATATTAGGTAAATAAATTAGGGAGGGTTATCAAGTCGATGGATTTGATAAACTTCGATGATTTATTTAAGTGATATATTGGACTAATATTAGACCCGTAGGTTGCTACTATTATATCTTTTGGTTGTGATTCCTTGGTTGAGTTGTGTCGACCCTCCACCCGCATGGATACCAAACACCAAACTAATATGAGAATAATGAGAGGAATGGATTTTTGGAAAGTAAAAAGGAATACATTCGGGATTGGGAATACTTGACTTTTGAGGAAATAATCCTGAAACGAGTTTATATTGTTAGGAAGTGCCGAGTCCGTAGTTGCTGTCTTTTGAGTTGTGATACGTCTTATTACTACCGACTTCTTTGTGCTGATATCTGGACTTTAGGTGAGTCATAGCCCCACTTTTACTCTTGAACTTTGTTTTCAATACTTGGGGTGAGAAACGTGCAAAATGTTTTATGTGGACTATTATCGTTTTTATTATTCTCTAAACTTGCTATGCTTATGGAACTAGGATATTGCATCTACCTTAGTCACATAGTGAACCATCGCGTGTGGACTAGTCTTGGTTAGATGATCGACATCAACCCTAGTCATATAGTGAATCATCGCATGTGGACTTGATAAGGTTAAATGAAACAGCCATAGTGTGATCGCCTATTGGACTTAATATATGTTTAATGGTTATTTGTGATATGCGGAATTTATTTGTGAGGATTGGATACCTATAGGCCCTATGAGTTTTAGGGTGCCCCTATAGGGCTTTGATGCACGGAAGTTAACCGTAAGGCCTAGTCTAGCTAGCAAGCGTTTTGCGTATATGTCCACTTGATTTGATTATGAATATAAACCTATGATCTCACCAGCGAAAGCTGACTTTTAGCACGTTTTCTCAGGTAATTAAGTAATGATTTGGATGCTTGGATTGGAGGCTAGGTATGGCAATATGGTTTAAGGATCTACTTTTCTAAAAACTCTGATATGTATTGTGGACCTACTTTTATTTCTTTTGGGCCTTACTTTGGTGAATTTGGGATGAATGTAAACTTTAAAACCCCGTTTGGATGTGTTTTTATTCATGTTTACTTTATCTCGTTCTTATATGACTTGTGTTGGATACCAATCCCCGTAACACCTCGAAAGCTTGTTGAGTCTTCCGCTGTACCAAATTTTGGGGGTGTTACACAAACTGAAACAACAGTACTACACATCGATCCAAACTTCGCGACGCCGTTGTTCGATCTCTTAGATGATAAATTTGAATGCCCCAAGCTTGATTGTGGGCTTACGGGCCACCAGGTTTTATGATTTCTTAATGCTGATGATGTTCGCTATATAATCTCGACTCATCCGTTTAACATCTCTTGTATATCCACATAATCTCGACTCATCAGTTTAAAGTATCTTGTGTATCAATTATCTCGACTCATCCGTTTAACACCTCTTGTGTATCAATATCATGTCGACTCATCCGTTAAACACCTCTTCTATATCTATATAATATCGACTTACCCGTTTAACATCTCTTCTATATCCATAGCATCTTGACTCATCCGTTAACATCTCCTGTGTATCAATATCATCTCGACTCATCCGTTTAACATCTCTTTTATATCCATATCATCTCGAGTCATCTGTTTAACATCTCGTGTATATCAATACCATCTCGACTCATCTATTTAACATCTCATGTATATCAATACCATATCGACTCATCATCTTAAAATCTCATGTATAACGAATTCGTTTAACAGCTTACGTATAATAATTTAATTAAAACTTTTGGGATATATTTAAAAAAAATTTAAAACAAAAAGCACTAACAACGTTTGTTTTGAATGTAACATTGTTCTGTGTAACCGAATCTTATATCAAAACAATAAGTGCTAACAACGCTCATTTTAAACTAACGTTGTTATAGTTTAACACCGTTCAATTTAGGTACGTTTTATAGTAAAATTTACGATATTGTTCTGATTAACATATATTGTAAGAGTGTTAAAAAAATTTAAAAATACTTTTATCAATTACACGTAGTCACTATAAGTGGTCCCAGAGTCTCCAAAAGTTTCGCACCAATATTTCACGAAAAGTCAAAATGCCCACCTAAAATATTCATTCCCCTCCATGAGCTATAGAGACTACATACGTCTATGTGTAGTCGTTGCAGGTTTGATACAAAAAAACATATCTCATTTACTCTCATCTCTCCAACACTTAACACTTTACCAAAAATCATTTAATCACTTCATCCTCTTGTTTTTTATTGANAACCTCTCTTGTATATCCACATAATCTCAACTCATCAGTTTAAAATATCTTGTGTATCAATATTATCTCGACTCATCCGTTTAACACCTCTTGTATATCAATATCATGTCGACTCATCTGTTAAACATCTCTTCTATATCCATGTAATCTCGACTTACCCGTTTAACATCTCTTCTATATCCATAGCATCTTGACTCATCCGTTTAACATCTCCTGTGTATCAATATCATCTCGACTCATCCGTTTAACATTTCTTTTATATCCATATCATCTCGACTCATCGGTTTAACATCTCGTGTATATCAATACCATCTCGACTCATCTGTTTAACATCTCATGTATATCAATACCATATCGACTCATCATCTTAACATCTCATGTATAATGAATTCGTTTAACAACTTACGTATAATAATTTAATTAAAACTTTTGGGATATATTTAAAAATTTTAAAACAAAAAGCGCTAACAACGTTTGTTTTAAATGTAACATTGTTCTGTGTAACCGAATCTTATATCAAAGCAATAAGTGCTAACAACGCTCATTTTAAACTAACGTTGTTATAGTTTCACACCGTTCAATTTAGGTACGTTTTATAGTAAAATTTACGATATTGTTCTGATTAACATATATTGTAAGAGTGTTAAAAAATTTTAAAAATACTTTTATCAATTACACGTAGTCACTATAAGTGATCCCAGAGTCGCTAAAAGTTTCGCACCAATATTTCACGAAAAGTCAAAATGCCCACCTAAAATATTCATTCCCCTCCATGAGCTATAGAGACTACATACGTCTATGTGTAGTCGTTGCAGGTTTGATAAAAAAAAAACATATCTCATTTACTCTCATCTCTCCAACACTTAACACTTTACCAATTATCATTTAATCACTTCATCCTCTTGTTTTTCATTGATTCACCATCAAAAATCACCACATTCACCACCAATAACACCACCACATTCACCCCCAATACCACTAACATCACCCACCACCACTCGCCGCCTAAATCTACCTGTCGCTGTTGTTTTTGCTGTCCCGGCACCACCACCAGCCGCGACCCACCACCTCTATAGGGTTTTTTTTTTTTTAATTTGTTTAAGGGTTTAATGTGTTTATGTTTTTGTTTGTTTTTAAGGTGTTTGTATTTATGGTTTTGGTGTTTGTGTTTAATTTAGTTAATTTGGTTTATGGTTCGTGTTTAGTTAATTTGTATTTGTGTTTGCTATCGTCGCCACCACATTCACCACCAGCTGACCACCAGCTGATAACGTTGTTCACCACCATCAACAGGTATAATTTTGTATATGGTTTTCGTTTTGGTTTATGGTTTTTATGTAAATCAATAGCAATGTCTATTATTTTTGGTTGTTATGTTATATGGAAAAGTGGTAAGAAAGGTAGCTAAAAGTAACGAATTTGCGTATTTGGGTATACAAATGTGAGGAATGTTAATTATAATATCCGAATTATAGTTTTTAGTTGTTATGTTTGCGTAGTTTTCTTGCTTGTCAAAGGATGTAAAGTTCAATGTATTAATCTATTTATGGATGAAAGGTTAATGCTTGACTAATAGACGAGTAAAACTTCATTTTTATACACTTTTATTTGTTCTTGTTCGTAAATGTGTATAATGTGTATATTTTTAGTGATTAATGTGTAAATGTGTATAATGTATAGGATTTAAAAAAACGAGCTAATATTATGCTGTTTATCCACTAAAAGAATAAGCAGATCATAACTTGTATATTTTTAAGTGCTTATTTACTAAAAAGTAAGCAGGCTAGCAGTTTCATTCAAACATTTAAAACTGCTTATCTGCTATTTTGCCAAGTAGAAAACCACTTACGCAATTCCAAACACCCTCTAAGATGTTTGGTATTACAGGTGGCATGATTCTTTGAATCGTTTTAGGCATATTTTCGAACTCAAGACCATTGAAAAAGACTAATGGAACATAAAAAGAAGAGAATAATTCTTAGAGTATAGAAACAAACACAACAGAAAGAAAATGAACGACTACAAAAATTTCAATCAGTTGGGAACTCTAGCTTTAATAACAGATTTGTGGGATTGGAAGATCCCACTAGATTTTCACCAAGTTTCAAGGCTTCCAATGATTACGCTATCAATGAATAAATGTTGACTTTGATTCGATTGCATCATTACACACCAGGCATCTAATAGAATCCATGCTGATTCCAGAAAAATCCAGATTCTGTCTTGTAGCTAGGCAACGGATCATTCATAAGACATCAGGAGAGGATATTGATTTTAATCGGCATCAGGGTGCATGTTCCATCTGATCCTACATTACTGATTGATATGAAAATTACTTGATTTTTCGATAAGTTTCCTCAGAGCAGTTAGTTGAGTTGATTCAAGCTCATGATAGATTGGGCGACGCCAGCCCAATTAAATGGAGTCGGCCCAGATGGCAGACAAAATTAATCTCTAATTTGCGCCATTTATCACATTTAGGAAGACTTGAAGTTACTGATTCCCATCCGGTGATTATCTCACAAGAAGAAAATTAAGCCATATCCCACTTTCTTCATGGCATAGATTCTTCACATAAGGCCATTTTGTATTACGTTCAGTTTCTCTCATTTCGTTGGATATTTTTAACTGCCAGCTAGATAAGATCATTGATAAAACATGACTATAGTAAGGCACCGGATAAGCCAAGGTAGAATTGAAAAAAGTCACATGGATTCATTGGGATTACATTGTTGTTGGACATGTTTTAATGTCTTTAACGCCAAAACAAAGCCTGCATAATTTTATGGTTTGGGCCGCAGGCCAACAAACCCATTAGACAGAAAAGAAGGTAGTTAAATAACGGTTATTTAGAATTCTAGGGTTATAACGTTTTATTGAAACGACATGTCTCTTCTTCTAACAGACATCATAGCGTTTCATCATGTATATATAGGATCAAATTCTGTATTTGTAAAGCAACCCTCAGGTTATATATATCAATAATATTAAAGGGTTCAACCCATCTTTCTTGTTTCTCTTTTATTGATTCTTTACGGTTGATTATACATGTTGTTTGCTTGATCAATTCGATCCTGGAAACTCCCCTAGAACCTGTGCAAAAGTGGTATCAGAGCCGAAGGGATCAAAGCAACACATAATTCATGTTCAACCATCAATCAAGATTCAAACCTACGTTTTCTTTAACAAAGACGTAACCATAGATGCCAATTATGGAGAAACAAAACCAGAATAAATTGTGTTTTGGAAATAAAAACACAGTTTGCATTTTGTTACAAGGGTGGATTTAACCAAGAGGAAGATGTACTCAAGTGCTATTAAAGCACACAAACGGTGTAGGAAGAAGGCTAAAGGGATTTACTTGCCTTGAAGTCACAAGTCGAAACAGAAGGCTAAAGGGATTTACTTGTCTTTCATGAAGACCAGTGACGCACTAAATGGATAGAAGACATCAGATTGAAGAAGGCATGAGCAAGAAGAGATCAGGAACATGAAGGTTTTGGCATCTCGACATTAGGGAGGAACTTGTTGGACCTGTTTTAATGTCTTTGACGCCAAAACAAAGCCTGCATAATTTTATGGTTTGGGCCGCAGGCCAACAAACCCATTAGACAGAAAAGAAGGCAGTTAAATAACGGTTATTTAGAATTCTAGGGTTATAACGTTTTATTGAAACGACATGTCTCTTCTTCTAACAGACATCATAGCGTTTCATCATGTATATATAGGATCAAATTATGTATTTGTAAAGCAACCCTCAGGTTATATATATCAATAATATTAAAGGGTTCAACTCATCTTTCTTGTTTCTCTTTTATTGATTCTTTACGGTTGATTATACATGTTGTTTGCTTGATCAATTCGATCCTGGAAACCCCATACAACCTGTGGAACAATTGTAAGCCCAAAGAAGTGTATTTAAATATTTGTTTCCTATGTCAAACTCAGGGATACACTGCATGCAGTTCACGCTCCTTGTTTGCTAACTTTATAGACAATTAGCAGCAGCTCCTGCACTATCACAGTAAATTCATTTCATTCATTTTATTGAGTACTACATTACGCCACATGAGTTTTAGTAAAGGTACTGTGTGACATGTTTGTAATTTTACTTTTATCAAGTATTTCCGTTCAGTTTCCACTTGCTTCTAATTAACTAATGTAATTATCTGCTTACACTACTTGTAGTTTTCTTCTAGGGTCTTGCTAGTTTGGTGTTAATGCAAATATACGTTACTTTCGGCTTTTAAAAGCCAGGGTTAACAATGTTTATACTCATTATATGTATATACTTTAGGCTCTCTTTTTTTCGCACATTTAGCATCTGCTTATCCACTATCATATGTAAATGCATTTCCCTATTATTGACACAAAAGTTTTATAAATGCTATCTGCGTGAGATTTATGGTAATATTATCTTCAGAAATTGATCCACATCAGCAAATTCAAGTGTCCAGGTTCATCTGAAAATCAAGGCATGGGTTTGTTGCTGGTCATACAGCCATAGATGTAAAAGCATCAAGATTAACAATAAGACCAAGGACAAACAGCAACTTCGGAAAATACCAGTTCCTATTTACAAATAAATAAGGGATTGCAACACCAACACATCAAGTAGTAATCATTCTTTTTTTTATAACCAAAGCATTTATTGCTAATTTGTTCTGAGAATAGTTTTCAATTATCTGAGGTGTTAATGTATAAATACAGTCTGTATCTTTAGAACTAAATATCTAAATATTATAGATTATTGTTTATAGAATAGAAGTACTTGATTTTACTCAAAAAAAAAGAATAGAAGTACTTGTTTGGATCCAAATAGTAACGCAAAAGATAAAACAACAATAACTGAACGCCAACAAAACTGACGTTAATACAATACAAACATAAAAACATTAATAAATAAAATCAAGCATAAAAGTAACAGAATTTCGCACGCATTATTCATAACGAGAAACCAGTCTGTTGGAAAACATAATCTATTAACTTTGTTTTATCAAGGCTGCATGTTTTCATTGGACTGCAATCCGCACCAAACATCCTAGAAACATAGCAGACTCATATTCGACCAATAGGGTTGAAAGAACAGGATTGATGACCTGTCAAAAGTGGCAGTTAAATTCGGTTATACATGAAGGGACACAATGGTTGAAACAAACCATCACACCTGTTGGATTCTGCAGAACCAACACAACCCTTCTTCATACCGATTCATTATGTATATATAGTGTAGATTCTGTAACATTATTTGTAACCCAACTCAGATTAATAATATCAATATTATGGGTTCCCCCAATCTCTCTTGTTTCCTATTCGACCCTTAAATGATGTTAATACATCAGAATCTATTCATCAGAAGATACTTTATTATTCTTGTGCATATTTCGATCAGAAACACATACAACCTGTGATATTAGAACCTATGATTCGAACCTATGATACATGAATATTCTTCATGTTAATTCGATCCTGGTACAGCAGAAACATATTTCTGCGTATTCTGAATTCTATAATTCTACATTTGGCATCAGAGCCTATGGTTAAAGATCCTGGAGGAGGAAGAAGAAAAAACCTGTAAAAGATCCATTCAACATGGTTTGGTTATTTTTGAAGAGATACTTGGCCTATCATTGAATATGGTGGGAGATAAATAGATGCTACAATCATACATGGATGTTCTAATTTGCTATGCTAGGGTGTCACAAGATTGAAGCGACATGCTTCAAAGGGCAGAAGAAAATTGCCAGGCAGAGATTGCCATGAAGATCAAGTGACCAAACCCACTGGAATGGACATACCAAGAAAAGAAGATTGAGCACTTTTGGAATAAATTCCTTTTGAAGATCTCAACAACAAGTATCAATTAAACAAGAAGGAAACTCAAGACAGGAAGCATTTAAACAAGAAGAAAGCACAAGAGGAAGAAAATATGAACATGAAAATCAAGGAACAAGAAGATTGAAGAAACAAAGATTAATAGATTAGGGAGGAATATGTTGGAAAACATAATCTATTAACTTTGTTTTATCAAGGCTGCATGTTTTCATTGGACTGCAATCCGCACCAAACATCCTAGAAACATAGCAGACTCATATTCGACCAATAGGGTTGAAAGAACAGGATTGATGACCTGTCAAAAGTGGCAGTTAAATTCGGTTATACATGAAGGGACACAATGGTTGAAACAAACCATCACACCTGTTGGATTCTGCAGAACCAACACAACCCTTCTTCATACCGATTCATTATGTATATATAGTGTAGATTCTGTAACATTATTTGTAACCCAACTCAGATTAATAATATCAATATTATGGGTTCCCCCAATCTCTCTTGTTTCCTATTCGACCCTTAAATGATGTTAATACATCAGAATCTATTCATCAGAAGATACTTTATTATTCTTGTGCATATTTCGATCAGAAACACATACAACCTGTGATATTAGAACCTGTGATTCGAACCTATGATATATGAATATTCTTCATGTAAATTCGATCCTGGTACAGCAGAAACATATTTCTGCGTATTCTGAATTCTATAATTCTACACAGTCTCTCATACTTCGCGCGCATTATTCATAACGAGAAACCAGCCTCTTATGGAAGTCATTCAAGCAAAGATAGATTTAGGTTGTTTTTGAGGAAGATGCCCCATCCCCTCGAATACGATCCCAATTATAATCCTCGAACCAATCTGTTGGGTACCAACTAGTTTCTGCTTCTTCTGAAGCTCCCTGGTTCTCCATCACTGGGTCATAGCACTCCACATCCTTTGGTGGTTGTGGTGGTGGCGGCGGCGGCGGTGGTGCTTCTGCAGGGGTCCCATTCTTGATCAGAAGCTCAAGCCTTTCTTCAATTTCCAAGAGGTTTTGATCAGCCAGTGAAGAAATAGCCTGCTTTGTTGGTATGTCCAAGTCATCAGCCACCGAGACTTGGCCACCCAAGCAGTCAGAAATCAGATTGTCCATCTCTAGACCTCTGTTCAGCATCATGTGCTTCTTGATTCGCTCCTCCACCTTTTTTATCCTATTCTCAAGGTACATTGTTTTATTCTCCATGTGCTTGCTTCTATCCATAACAGACATGGACCTGAACTTTTCCAGCACACTACGGACAACCTCATCATTAGGCCACACCTCATAACCAGGTTTATACGGGCCATTAATAATGGCGCAGGCTTCGACACCACATAAAGTGGTTATCTAGTCTAACTTTGCCGTTAGGCCCTTTTTCCTTTTGTTGTAGGTGGCTTTCCTTTCTGTTGCTTTCTCTATATACTCATTATTGTTACGGTTGCACTTTGGCATGTTAAGAATATTTGGGCTAGAGAAGCAAAGAAATATTGGTGAGGGTTGTGGTTTTTGATTGCAAATGAGCTTTCATATATATACACGTACAGGTTTTAATATCATGTAATGCTTTTTAATTTATGACTTGAATGATAGTCATAAATTCAGAGATTATCTCTAAACATAATGATGACTAGCATTATATTTAAGATTATGTTACGTCGAAGGAAAATATTTTTAAACTTAGCTTTACAAAACATTGAGATACTATCATTTATGAATAAACATTATAGGCACCGCAACCAATTTATCAACTATTCACTTTTATTTCTACACACTTTGAAAAAATACGAACAAATTTCTTTGATTATTGACACTTCTAGATATGTACTAAATTGATCATATTACACTTTTTGTGTAGAAAAAGTATATGTTTGTGCATATTAACAAGTGCAGTCCTGTTCATAAAAAAAAATAAAAAATAAAATAAAATAAAATAAAATAAATAGTGCAGTCATTTTTTGTATACAACAATATTTGTGAAGAATTTTAGAAATTTCAAATTTTTATACACTTATTTTTAAATATAAGAAATCAAACTTGTACACATTTATAGTGCAGATAATATGCGTAGAATTAACATTTTGGGAGAAGACTTTTTAAGATTGTGTGAAAAAAAACTGTGTATAACTAACATTTTAAGACAAAAGAAAACCAGACATTTTTTTATTAGAAGTTGATCTTTTAATTAGCTTCAATTGTATAAGTTTTTGGCTAGCGAACATGAGATGATCGCTTTGATGATGTCGGTCGTGAATACGATTTTTTTCTTCGAAACGACTAATTTCTTTATCTAAAAGTTAGTGTTGATACATAATCTGGCGCGGGCTGGATTCGACAACTCTCCTTGGGCCGTTAGTCGTCTTCTCGAGCCCTGATTAGACCTGTTCAACAAAGAGAACCCGTTAGGAGTGGACCCGAGGCCGTAGCCCCGGGATCCACCTCCGACGGTCAAGTTAGTGTTGATGCGATGTAGCATATAATAGTGAGGTTTAGGGTAACCTGTTTGGTCCTCCTCCATAAGGAGATTTCAGCCATGTATTTATAAGGCATGGATTAGGGTTTAGGCGTAGAGTGGGCCGCTGTCTGCCGGGCCTGGCCCATTTAGGGTCCAGTCCGGACTATACATCCACAAGCCCCCCAAGTTTAGTATGACATAGTGCGTGGCTATGTTATGCTAGACTTAAGTTCTATTCATGGCCGCGTAGGCCCAATCAACCATGACGGCATGGCCCATGTGTGCGCAACTTGTGTGCACATGGGACGGAGCCCACATGCGACAGTGCGCACTGGGAATGCGATTGTGATTGTCTCACAATGGTGAAGATGGATTCTGCATGCTGCATCCTGGGTAAGGGCGTACCTTTTGTACCAGTAGCGATGTAGCATGGTGCGACAGAAGACGTGCTTCTGTGGCAGAAGTGCGTGTTGTCCACGACAAAAGTGCGCGCGGTGCGCGACAAAAGTGCGCGTTTTCCGCGACAAAAGTGCACGCGGTGCGCGACAAAAGTGCGCGCTGTGCGCGAACATTATATCCACCTTTACAAGCGACAGAGGACGTCTCTCCTGCGGTAAGGTGGTGTGAATATTTAAATTCGTCTTTGTACCGGGCTCGCAATACCTCTTACGTACGATCTGCTTCCAAATATTCCTGCGTGACGCGTACGAAACAGTAGTAGGATATACCCTGGTAGCCCCCCAAGTTTGATGGTGCTACTCGTGTAGGAGCATTAAACTTAGTTATTCAAATCCTGAAAAACACTTAATGCAAATATTAAAAGTATATGCCGAGAATCGCAACATATAAAACCTAATAAAGTAAATAATTAGCGCGAAGCAATATATAGCACATAGCATATAAGAGAAACTTTCGCTGTGTGAATTACACCTATCGTGAGGTTTCACAAATTATATAAGAGAAGTAGCACGTAGCTAATCTGTGAACTTAGTACGCTCATGGCGATTAATTGATTTCTTTCTGTTTTATTATGATAAAAACAATGGCGCGGATGGATGTACCGTGACCGCGACTAATAGTTTTTTTTCGCACGCACAGATGCAGATAGATGTATCGTGACCGCATAGACTCTAACGTTTGAGGATGATCGCAGTTGACCACGGCTTTTGTCTGTGTGCGCTCATGGCGATTGACTAGCATCGTGGTGCCTGTATGTAACAGTGCGCTCATGGCGCCAATCTGCGAAGATGTCTGAACGCATGGCCTAACGCGGGTAGATTTATCGTGACTGCGTTGTTCGCGGCTAAAAGATAAAGTAGGTCCGATCGTGCGGACTTAGTGCAACTATAGGTAAAATCGTGTTTACCAAATTTAAAAGATTTTCATAAAATCTTCTGAATATTTAAAAGATACCAAATCTTATCGATTAAAAACATGCATAAAAAATATGCGCTACTTATTGTATTCTTGTTGTAGCTCAAACACAATCAAATCCTATAGTAAGGACACGTTGGATCGTATATATAAAAGAGAACAATAAACAAAAGAACAAGAATTATAATTCTTGTTGTATTCGAGCAAAACAAATATATATAAGTATATACTCCGTATGATTTTATGCCGCAACTTTTGACCAAGGAATCTTGTGTCAGTGAATAGAACAAAAACGTTTTAGGTTTTGTTTTTGTGTCACATCTTAAACTCGATGGTTGCGTATATTATTTTGTATCTGCGCATCGTGTACTAGCAGAAAATAAAAGAATACCGGCTTTTGAACTCGATGGTTGCTTTCCGGTGATGTGAGAGCACGACACTTGTCGTAGCCATGTCCCACGGATGGCGCCAATCTGTTGATACATAATCTGGCGCGGGCTGGATTCGACGACTCTCCTTGGGCCGTTAGTCGTCTTCTCGAGCCCTGATTAGACCTGTTCAACAAAGAGAACCCGTTAGGAGTGGACCCGAGGCCGTAGCCCCAGGATCCACCTCCGACGGTCAAGTTAGTGTCGATGCGATGTAGCATATAATAGTGAGGTTTAGGGTAACCTGTTTGGTCCTCCTCCATAAGGAGATTCCATCCATGTATTTATAAGGCATGGATTAGGGTTTAGGCGTAGAGTGGGCCGCTGTCTGCCGGGCCTGGCCCATGTAGAGTCCAGTCCGGACTATACGTCCACAGTTAGCAAGAAACTCAAAACTACAATAAATCAAGAAACACCGAAACCAAAACTACAAACAGTCAAAAACCCTCTCCATACTAATATCAAGATTTGTATTGTTAAAAATACATCCTACCTATTCATCAGATAAACACATTCGTGCTTATTTTGATTAAAAATTTAATGGAAGTCAGCTATAACTTAAACAAAATATTTATAAGATAGCCATTGCAATACTCAGTGCAAAGTTTACAGGTAGTTAATTTAATATTTTGTTGAAGATAAATATCTCACTCTTATTAAAATGAGATGTTAATTTCCTTAGTAAAGATTAATCGTTAATATTTTACCATATACTAGTTATAATACCCGTGCACGCACGAGGTTTTTCCAGAAAAATTTAATTATATAGTATTATCGTTTAAAAACAGATAATTTTATGTATATTTTAAAAAGTTAGAGCATCAACATGTGCGAAAGTAAGAAAAATAGTTAGCAGAAATTATAAATATAATCGTGGCATCGACCTTGTATTGTATTTTTGAGTGTGTCTCCTCATAATGTTATTGGGTCAAAGGTTCTTTGATCACATGTGTTTAAACATAAATCAAATTTATTTTAAAATTTTTGTTTACTATATGGATATATAAGAATTTAACTGTGAAAATTGTGATATAAGTACAACTAATAAGTATGCATGAGTTTTTCATTATGTATTAATATCAATTAATATTTTGTAAAAATTTTATTGGATGAAAGATTTAACTTATATTAGTTGTTGTTTAACTTTAACTATTGATATCATGTTGTACAAAATGTGCGAGTTTAGTAGCACATAATGAGCATTGATGAAGTTAAAATATACTCCGTAAAGTTTTTTAAAAATGTTTTCCCGGATATCCATATATAAACTTTAAATAATAATTACAGGAGTCGTATAAGTACAATCGCGTATATTTATTTTCATATCACTGTAACTCGTACTTACCATTTGATATTTCTATTACCGTTAATAATAATTTAACTGTATTTAATATTCAAACCCGTGTACGTATAAATTAAACTTTTAATAAGATAACATGAGTTCTTACTTATATTTAACGTACATATTAAAAAGATATTTTAAAAGCTGAAAGTTTAAAACTAATATTTATTTTAAAAGTATTTAACGTATATTTAAACTAATTCGTACGTTTATAAAATTTTGTAAGTTTAATGGATGGAAGTCTCAAACCAATATTAATACTCATGTAATTGTAAACAAAGTTCATATTATAAAGTGTAAGGGGTATAAAGTGTAAGGGGTTATTTGTTTATTATCTAAAGTTATTAAAAAAATATGTAGACTTATAATTTTACACTTAACTCCATATAATTATTTAAAATTCAACCACTAAAGTTTTATTAATTACTTCCTCTTTTTCTAAGTTTTTATTTTAATAAATTAGACACCTATATTTTTATGTATTTTTTTCCTCAATCAAATTCTCCACCAAATTTATTAAAGTTTGACCAAAATCAATTCAATTTTGACTTTTTATTGGCCAATCATATTGCTCGATTTCTCCTACGTGGCAAAATAAAGCTCTTCTATTGGTCCAATTTTTTTTCCCATAAGATTGTTCTGTCAAAAAAACTCCGAAAATGATGTAATTCTTTTATTATATAAAAGATGTATCGACCAGTGATATATACTTCTAAGAAAGTAAAATATGCTTTTCAAAATCATGTGCCATGTGAACTTTCTTAGTTAAACCATATTAATATGTTGTCAAATGGTCTTCAAAAAAGTATGGTGCTCCATCCGTCTTAATACCAATGTTAAATTTAACTTTTAAGATGTATCAAGTTAAGTTTCTTATATAATCCGTAATTAAAATATGTATATGCAAAACTAAATGAAAGCAATAATTACTCAACACAGAGTATATATTATTCCTCGTTTGAAAATCTGAATGCTATAAATACGTCAGTTTCATTGTTTTACAAACTAACAAGACCAATAGAATGTGCGACTAATAAATTATCTAACAGTTTGAAAATTAGCTAAATATGGCCTTTTGCAACTTTCGAATTTTAATGATTGTACTTTTAGAAACTACAACTTTGAATTAATTTAAGTTCTATTGCACGTAACCACGCAAATATATCGAGAGAATATTTACGACCGTCATATATCCTCATTGCCCGGTTTGTGATGTGGATATAGAAACCGAAGAACATTTGTTTGTTGAATGTCTGATTGCTAAGTTTTGGTTAGAGGTTCTAAAATGGTGGAACATTAGCAACACTAAAATAGAAAACCTCAATGATGTCTTCAATATTGCAAATTGAACAACATTACTACACATGACACATCGATCCAACCTTCTCGACGCCGTTGTTCAATCTCTTAAATGAATAAATTTGAATGCCCCAACCGGGCTTACGGGCCACCAGGATTTAGGATTTCTTTAATGCTAATGATGTTTGAACCGTCAATATAATCTCGACTCATCCGTTTAACATCTCTTGTATGTCCCCATAATCTCGACTCATCAATTTAAAATCTCTTGTGTATCAATATTATGTCGACTCATCCGTTTAACATCTCTTCTATATCCATATCATCTCGACTTACCCATTTAACATCTCTTCTATATCCATATCATCTCGACTCATCCGTTTATGTGTATCAATATCATCTCGACTCATTCGTTTATCTCGTTTATACCCATATCATCTCGACTCATCTGTTTAATATCTAAATATCATCTCGACTCATCTGTTTAACATCTCATGTATATGAATACAATCTCGACTCATCATCTTAACATCTCATGTATAATGAATTCGTTTAACATCTTACGTATAATAATGTAATTAAAACTTTTGGGATATATTTAAAAAAAATTAAAACAAAAATGAGCCTTTTCGGCCCATTTTTAGCCTTACAAAAATTTGGTAGCACTATAGTAGATATATAGGCTTATTCCTTTGTTGTCAAGCCCAATAACAAAATTAAGGAGTGATTTATTGATTTAGTGAAATTTATTGATCAACAAAACCAACATAAAATACTTTCGCATAATATCTTTGAATTATTTTACTTTTTTGGATTATTGTAATGTCCTTGAATTTATATTAGGTCTTTTATAGTTGTGAAAAATTACTTGTAATCGGGTATAACATGTACTTTAACGGATTTTCTGCTAAAAACGGATATTCCCCATGCTAAAATTCATTAAAAGCATACGAAGTGTGTTAAAACTGTTATTTGGAGAATGTATTTGATCTTGGCTTAAATGATTTATTCCTGTTTTTTACCTTTTTTTTTTTAAGGGAAATGAAGGTTCTCTTTTAGGGTTTAGGGCTTGTTTCTTCTAAATATGTTTCATGTTCTGCAATTGTTCTAAGTTCTAACAAATACTAGCAACACTTTTTTGGTTTCTACAATAGTTTCTAATTTCTATTTTGCTCCTCATCATCGCATGTCACATACTGAAATGTGACTGGACTATTTGGATCTAGACACATTTAAACTTGGTCAGCATATACATAACACGCACATACGATGAGCTCCATCTATCCATAAAACAAAACGGATTACACAAAACCTTATAAATAACCAAGTACTTTTAAAACCCATAAAACCCTCGTATCTTACCCTTTCACTCACTCTGGGTCATAGTCTCAAAATTTATCAAATAACCATTCACAGTGAGCTTACCATATAAAAATCAAAACAAAGGATGAAACAGAAATGCAAGCAAAATATGAAACCCAAAGCATACATCATACCATCACATGAGGGTTTTGCAGTAGTTGGAGCAGGGGTAAGTAGTGGAGGCAGCTACGTCAGGTATGAGGGGGTGTCAACATGTCATCCATATGGAACAAACAGCGATATTTTAGACTTATCGAAACTTTCACAAGAATAAATTAAAAACATACCCATTAACCTCATCCATGCATTAGTATTTTCATTATTATATTTATTTCTTGAATTATATGTCAAACAATCAACAAAGTGACTGGTTACATGTCTCAAGAAATGCTCACAAAATTACTTGAGATCTGTTTCAGAATTTTCAGAGATATGCATAGCTATAGAATGCATATACAGACAAAGATACTCCAATTTCTTCAACCTCTACTTTCATCATATGCCTAAACCATAGAAGGGGCTCTTTGCCATTACATGGCAAGTATCTAACTATATCTTCTAAATATCTATTTAAAATTGATCGTCTCTTAGGCAAACAGAGAATTAGGAAAACAGAGCCAAGACGCAATCAACAAATAGACCTTTACTAAAAGGAAATATGGTTTTTTTTTTAATTGCAAACACTGTCAGAAGCTTGCAAGACCAAAATATGATCGATCCTTCAGAAACTTAACTAGGTTTCTGAACAAGTTTTTAGGCTGCAGAATATTATGCTTTTCAAGAAGTTAAATCAAGAGATTTATTTTTAGCATATTGTGGCACGAAATAGTCACAATACTCTTAAAACACTATCTAAAGAAGGTTTTTAAGGTAAGACTAAAACAAAAGAGTTGTAATCAAACCAACATGGCTAGGCCTTCCTTCTTTGGAGCCGGTGGCAAGTTCTTGTTCCCAGGGAAAGCAGTGCGTGAAACATCAACAAGAGCCTTGAAACTATAGGGTTCATGCATCGACAATTCTGATAGAACCTTCCTGTTTAGTTGGATGTTTTCTTTCAGTAGTCCATGCATAAAGTTACCATAGTTGACCTGTAATTTAAAAGTTGAAAAAGAACAATTAGTCAATGAACTACCACATGTAGTTAGCAACTAGGATATGGAAGTTACAAGATCCTTGTTTGGATATTCAGAAATGTAATATTACACTATCAGGTATTTACTTAACCTTATTAAAGATTGGGAACATGAGTAGTTATTGGAGCCTGAGATTCCAGACATATTATTTTATTTAGTGACATGTTCCGTATAGAGAGGTCTTGGATGCAATATTGAATGTATTAAGAACACCAAAAAGCTCATGGGAAATAGCTAATCCTTGTTCATCGCTGGAACCCGCTATAGCCAACTTAATTATTTGAAACATGCCCAAAGATCAGAGTTATGACACCAAATTCCAACCCATTTAAATGAAAAATAGGTCACTAGCAAAACGGGTGAAAAACTAAGCTTAAAGGAAATGTGTTGACGGGGTTAAACAGGTTGACGGTCTTCGAGACTCATTCAAATACTAACAACCTCCTAAATCGTTTGATGTAAAAAAACAATTATTAAAGTATTTTTTGTAACCATATTTGATGCACATACTATTCACAAAGTTCAAAAAATAATATCAACCAAGCTCGACCCATTTTGACCTGCAATAGTGACTGGTTTTTACCCAAACCCATATTTTACCAGCCCACACCCCTTTGTCACCTCTTGTTTGAGTTGTACACTAGTAAGCCATGCCATCACTTAACAAAAGTCAAAGTTGAAGGAGCAAATTAGAATTCAAAGACTCAGTATGGTTTATAGAACGTATGAGAAATAAAACTTGAAAGAACATAGTAAAAGAGCTGTTTTTTCATTTGCTTCTTTTTACAGATTGATTTGGATATGGTGCGTTAGCTGGACACTGGAGCCAGCTTGCATATCTGACATCCATCAGAACAAGGTTACCGTGACGGTCAAAAATACCATTTTTGTATGACTGAACTTCCATGAAAAAAGGAATAAGAATCATTGTCTTTTAAGGTGGTATGAAAGTATAAAACCCAAGAGTTGCATGATAGGAATCCTAGTGACTATAGACGTACAAAATTTGTTAAACCACGTAGATATGTTGAGTTAGATCTATGAATGGGTATTACACACCTATCAAATGGGTACGGAACACATATTAAAACTCCTATAAGCATTTCTTAATAAATTTCCAAGATATAGGAAGAAAACTACATCCAAGTATATTGCAGTTTTTAAGGTTCCTAATTTGCTCAAACTGCCAGACATTATGCAATCCTTAAAGGAAACTATTGCCATTATGACAAATCGATAAGTAGCATTCATAAATAAGAGTATTAAACCAGTGCAGAAGAAGGTGAATAAGTCAATCAAAATAGTCACTCTCTAGCAATATCTGACTTGAAACTGCATTAAGGGTCTTAAAAATGATCTGTTGGCAATAGGTACCCCCTAGAAAAGTAAACATAGGAAGTAGAAGAATAAGAGTTAAAACTATGTAACGCGAACTGTGGAGTTGTCATCCTAATAATATAGTTTATGGGAAGTTCCCTTTTAACCGTTAAGATATAAACTCTAATATGCAAGTGAAAGTACATCTTCTGATACCTAAACAAAGATGAGCATTTTGTAATCTGTCAACAATGCCACATTAGTGGTTGGGTTGGCCAAGGCCCATCCTAACATATTCCAAATTGTATACTTCTGCTAGTATTTTGCTTCAAAATAGTTAATTTGATCATATCTATATGCCCACCTTATCCTTTCTCTTGAATTTATTAGACTCTGAGATGTCTTTTATATATGGTTTAATAGAATTTCTGTACTAATAATTTGAATATATGATCAAAATTTATAAATTGAGCTCTCTTTCACACACAGTGTCATATTTTTATTTATGTATGGTTTATCGGTTGGGTTAACAATTATTCATGAATAAAATCTAACGTAAATTTTACGGATCTCAATTATTTTAGCCTTTCGTACTTTACCCTTATTAATGTGTATCTTTTTTCCGGCCCACCCGAAATAATATCCTAGCTCCGTCACTGCCCACAAGCATTCACACCTTCACCATTTGGTTAATCCAAACTAATACACGAAACACAGTAGCCCACTTATAGAGATATCAACTGTGAAGTCATGTTTACTCATCATCTAAAATATTGAAACACGAGCAAGGGGAAGTTCTAATTTTGCAGTTCAATATGCAGTTAATTTAAACTCTTTAACTTCAACATTGTTTAAAGGTAGACGCAAACATGTGGATTTTAGAAATTTAGAATTGAATATAGGGCTAATGACTTGAAAATGCATCTACCCCTTTTTTTTTTTTTTCTTTTTTTTTTCCCCTATTAAAACACAAAGCTCTCAAGTTTCGACCTTTGTGTGTATTTTGTGCATGTAAACTGACCATTTTACCCTTCTAAATTTGAAAAAAGCAAGGGCAGAATGGTCACAAAATGCACACAAAGGTCGAAATTTGAGAGCTTTGTGTTTTAATAGAAAAAAATAAGATGACTACACCGAACCACAAAAATTGACAAGTTAGATGCATTTCCAAATCATTGGCCCTTGAATATTTTATATGTAAGGAGACAAACACTAAACAAACATATGAAAACCATATAGCAGAATTGAGAAATGAAGATGAGCAGTATGTAAACAGTAAAGCATGATGTAAGGATCCATCAATTTATTTGGATTGCCAATGATTGCACACTCACAGCCTTGGTAAGCATGGTGTAAGGACCCATGACATATGTAAAGAAACTGATACATGATAAAAATCGAGATCCCTAAGATACTTCTTTTCCAATTCCCGTCTTTTGACCCAAGTGTAGTTGGACGTCATAGTTCATCCTTAAATGCCAATTGAGTTACTCTTTTATAGGTGTTGCACTTGAAATTGTAAACAATATGTGTGTTGACAAAGAAATTAAATATGTAAGTATAAACACTTGAACCAGACATAACTTCTTGTTACAAAAACATTATTACTTTCTTTGTAAAAAAGAGCTTTTTGTATTAAAAATTAAAAAATAAAATAAATAAATAAAAAATAAAAAAAATAATAAAAAATAAAAAAATAAAAAAAATAAAAAATAAAATAAAAAATAAAAAAAG
>LBNU01038874.1:39666-54943 GCA_014162995.1 Artemisia annua
ATAGCAGAATTGAGAAATGAAGATGAGCAGTATGTAAACAGTAAAGCATGATGTAAGGATCCATCAATTTATTTGGATTGCCAATGATTGCACACTCACAGCCTTGGTAAGCATGGTGTAAGGACCCATGACATATGTAAAGAAACTGATACATGATAAAAATCGAGATCCCTAAGATACTTCTTTTCCAATTCCCGTCTTTTGACCCAAGTGTAGTTGGACGTCATAGTTCATCCTTAAATGCCAATTGAGTTACTCTTTTATAGGTGTTGCACTTGAAATTGTAAACAATATGTGTGTTTACAAAGAAATTAAATATGTAAGTATAAACACTTGAACCAGACATAACTTCTTGTTACAAAAACATTATTACTTTCTTTGTAAAAAAGAGCTTTTTGTATTAAAAATTAAAAAAAAATAAAAAAAATAAAAAATAAAAAATAAAATAAAAAAAAAGACTTATGTCTGGTTCAAGTGCAAGCTGAATTGCTATATACATAAACAAATTTCTTAGAAAAATCAACAAAGAGTAGGAGAATGGCATGAGAGTAACAATTATGAAGAGCTACCACATGTGGTTGAAATCTAGAATATGGTAAAAAAAATTATTTCATTAATTCCGAATGTCATCATATACCCACAATAACAACCCTTATGTTTTTCTTTAGCACGTGTCTACTGTCTAGCCATGATCACCATGCCCATCTAAATATTTGGTAAACACAAATAGTATTTTATATTATTATAGCTGTTAAAGGTGCAAGGAAAGTCACCAAAGTACGTGAATGATGATTTCATTATGCTAACCAGGGTTGTGATTGCTTGTCGAATTGTAACCCCTTAATACACTGATGCATTATATCATTCCACATATTTTAACCTTGCACCCTGAAGATATAACACGATAATAAAGCTAGAACATCTTTACATTCTAATATACGTGCTATAGACGTGACTCAATCATGAAACCATCATAAAATTGTCGGTGTATATAGTCAACGGGCTTGTAATTGTGAAAACAACAACAAAAAAGAGCTTGCAAAGAGAGCAAACAACTTATTGTCTATTCTCAATCACTATCAATATTACTCAGTATGTTTTTTCACTACGAGAAAGAGATGAAGCCGATTTCAGTAGAGGACGGCAAAAACCCATGCGACACGTAAAGCAATGGATACATGAGAAAATCCGGAATACTTGAAATACTTATTTCCAGATTCACATCTATTTACCCAAGTGTGGTTGTCCCCAGCGACGACTGCCATCATGGCATTGGGTTACCCTTTTATCGGAGTTGCAGTTTTGTAAAATCAACACGTTTAGGTATTTAGAGATTGAAACTTTAGGTACATACATTTGAACCAAACATAAATCTCTTATGACAAAAATATTATAGGTTTTTCTTGTAATAAAGAGTATTTCTTGTATCAAGCTTATGTCTGGTTAAAAGGTATAAAACTTACACAATTGGTTAAAAGGAGTAAGAGAATGACATGATAGCAACAACCATGGAGAGCTACCGCACTTGGTCAAAATCTAGGATACGGTAAAAAAGTATGATGATCTCGAATGCTATTATATACCAGCAAAACCCTTTTTACCTAACATGTCCCGATAGTAGTTACACTAAAACTGTGTTTTACCATAACCAAAAGTTTTAAAGTTGCAATGAAAGTCACCAAACTATACAAATCATAATTTTCATCATACTAACAAAGGTTGCACCTCTATATCCGGTTGCAAGCCCAAAAGAAATTATTGTATTATATCATGCTACATATTTTCACTTTACACCTTAAAATTAAAACACGGCAATAAAACTAGATTATCTTTTCATTAATCACCACCAAGTGGCCTAGTGGTAAGGCACTTGACCTCCTCACAAGAGGTCAAGAGTTCAACCTCACTAGGTACACGTTTAGGGATCGCCAGGGAAGGGTTGGAAACAGTTTCACGGGGATACCCCGGTTAGGCCATACATTTGAGCAAAGACTCCCTTCCCCGGGTAACCTAAACAGGGAAAAACCTCATCCGTTTAACTTTTCATTCTTATCTACCAATCAACAGAACCGGACCCAAGGGGGTTCCCGGTGGTTCACGGGAACCCCATGGATTTTTGGCCCGTAGTGTAATTTTTCGTCAAAAATCCCGATTTCTCTGAAATGAACCTCGTCCCAGAATTTTGTGTCATGTGTTTTCTTTAGTTAGTCTATTGTATTATAGTAAAAGAACCTAGTCACTTATAGACATGAGTCCGCCCGTACCAATCAACAATCATACGCCTTCCTATAAACGTGACTCGATCATATGAAAACCAAATAGCATAATACAGAAACATAAATGCACAACATATGAACAATAGTATAACCATATTGATAAGCGAAACAGATAAGGAACATACACCGTGTTGGCGAGTGCCGGCATTAATACGCTCAATCCAAAGACCACGCATATCCCTCTTCTTATTCCTCCTATCACGATACGAATACTGAAGCGCCTTCTCCACTCTCTCTCTAGCTATCCTGATACAGTTCTTAGCTCTTCCTCTAAAACCTTTCGCTAACTTAAACACTTCCTTCTTATTCATTTTTCTACCTTACTTACTTATATCTTCCTGTCAATTAAAAAAATATATATATTTACTTATTAGCGCATATAATCAAACACTTAACGTGCATATATGAGATATGAAATAAATACTAGTTACAATATATGTAAATAAATAAGTAATAAGTAATAAGAAGTTGAATACCAGAAATGAATTAGGAAGCGTTAACCGGTGAGTGAGGGTGGCTGAAAGAAGGCTTATGTTACAAAAAGGGGTTTTGGCCGTTTTTAGGGGGTGTTTGGTTATTAGCTTGTACCTTCGTCTTTTTTTCTTTTTTCTTTTTTTCGGATATTAAAATGAAAATATCATAAGAACAAAGAAAAAATTTTAATTTAAGAGGATTGATTCGTACATCATTTTTTTTTTAATTTAATAAAAATACCATTTTATACAAGCTGTATAGCACGCTGTACAACACTGTAATGCACAGATTGTGGTGAAAGAATAAAAAGTTGTGGTGTGCGTATTATGAGCCTTAATTTAGATGTGTTTGTTTTGTTAAAGACTGTTTGGTTTGTGGTTTTTGGGAGCAGGTACTCGGTTTGACATATAAAAGTAAAAAGTACGTGTTGATTGGTTGAAGGGAAGGTTTGAAATTAGGGTTCACTAACATGTTAGGTTTTCTTCTTCTTTTATGTGTGAGTCCCATGTTAGCCCTCACACAATTTTTTTTTTTAAATTTATAATTCAAATTCAAATTTATCAAATTAAAAATAATTATTTATCTATTTTATAATATATTTTCTCTTTCCTACATAAAATACAAATTCAAATTCTAATCTAAATCCAAATCAAAATCCTAATCATAATCCTAAACCTAATTAAAAACCAAATGGGCCCTTATTTTAGAGATGTAGAAAGGTTTCCACATAACCCAAATTTTAGTGCACAACGTTTATGTTTGGCACACAAGATTGTTGAGAGATTATGCTTATTTTTTCAAAAAATAAGCTATTTAAAAAGTAATCTTTGTTTGGCAGACATAACTTATAAGAGATTCTAAAAAAAATAATCTTCCATAATTTCTTAAAACCGAAGGTTACTTCATGTAGCTTATAAAAATAATCTCTTTTTATAATCTCCAGCACCAGCACCATCTCCAGTTCTAGCAACAGTTACTTTCGCCAAACATACCCTATAGATGACAAAATCGGATTATGACTTGGGGTAATGTTCTTATAATAATTTATTAGTTTGGACTTTGGAGGGTTGGCCTTTATAATTAAAAGAATGTCTTACTATTGATTTTAAATCTCGGCATAACTCGCTAGTTTAGTCAACATATGATCACATGGGCAAACTTATAGCAATCGTATGATCAATTGTTTAGTGNAAAAAAAAAAAAAATTATTTACTTATTGGCGCATATAATCAAACACTTACAGTGCATATGAATAAATATATATAAATTAATTTAATTGAATTTACAAATTAGGGTTTCAAAATTATAACAGAAAATGAAGTGATAATATGAGATATGAAATAAATACTAGTAACAATATATGTAAATAAATAAGTAATACTAAGTAATAAGAAGTTGAATACCAGAAATGAATTAGGAAGCGTTAACCGGTGAGTGAGGGTGGCTGAAAGAAGGCTTATGTTACAAAAAGGGTTTTGGCCGTTTTTAGGGGGTGTTTGGTTATTAGCTTGTACCTTCGTCTTTTTTTCTTTTTTTTTCGGATATTAAAATGAAAATATCATAAGAACAAAGAAAAAATTTTAATTTAGGAGGATTGATTCGTACATCATTTTTTTTTTAGTTTAATAAAAATACCATTTTATACAAGCTGTATAGCACGCTGTATAACACTGTAATGCACAGATTGTGGTGAAAGAATAAAAAGTTGTGGTGTGCGTATTATGAGCCTTAATTTAGATGTGTTTGTTTTGTTAAAGACTGTTTGGTTTATGGTTTTTGGGAGCAGGTACTCGGTTTGACATATAAAAGTAAAAAGTACGGTTTGACATATAAAACTTAAACACTTCCTTCTAATCTAAATCCAAATCAAAATCCTAATCATAATCCTAAACCTAATTAAAAACCAAATGGGCCCTTATTTTAGAGATGTAGAAAGGTTTCCACATAACCCAAATTTTAGTGCACAACGTTTATGTTTGGCACACAAGATTGTTGAGAGATTATGCTTATTTTTTCAAAAAATAAGCTATTTAAAAAGTAATCTTTGTTTGACAGACATAACTTATTAAGAGATTCTAAAAAAATAATCTTCCATAATTTCTTAAAACCAAAGGTTACTTCATGTAGCTTATAAAAATAATCTCTTTTTATAATCTCCAGCACCAGCACCATCTCCAGTTCTAGCAACAGTTACTTTCGCCAAACATACCTTATAGATGACAAAATCGGATTATGACTTGGGGTAATGTTCTTATAATAATTTATTAGTTTGGACTTTGGAGGGTTGGCCTTTATAATTAAAAGAATGTCTTATTATTGATTTTAAATCTCGGCATAACTCGCTAGTTTAGTCAACATATGATCACATGGGCAAACTTATAGCAATCGTATGATCAATTGCTTAGCGAAGAGCCGCTACCTAAACCATTTGGGTGTGTTTGGTTAAGAAATGGGGTTATAATATGTTTTGATTTTAGATTTGGATTTGATATAAGTTTTATATGACATGAGAAGAGATAAATAAAAATTATTATTTTAAATATATAGCTGTTTTTTAAGTTAATTGATAATATATAATTTTTGAAAGTGAAAAAAAAATAAAATAAAAGTTAAGCTTGCGGTTTATAATAATATAACCATATAGATAAGCGAGACAAATAAGTGAGGTTATGATTTTTGAAGTTTGCACCTTGTTAGTCCAAAGTGGGCTAACTAAACAATTAAATGGTGACTTTTACTTAATGCAAACCCTTTGAAAATCATATACCAAACGCGCCCTTAATCACGATAATAATGATAAACGTGGATTGTTCTAAATTGTTTAGTAACCGACCACCGCTTCAGACTTAATAATCACATTATTCTAAATTTTTGTTTGTTACTCAAAACTGTTTAGTAAGGGCCAAAAGTACATGTTCCAAAACTACCTCAATTTTCCCAACCGCTCACCAATCTTTGTAACTACTCTTTTGTCTACATACCTCATTATATACTTTTGTTGCCAACATACGTGTAACATTCCGCATACTCAAGTCATAATATTGTCTCATTTTCTCACAAACGCATGGCTTTACTTGTGTAGGCCTTTTGTGAGCACTTCTCAGCAGATCAACCGATGTTACTTTCACATGAACACGTTTAGTTGCAGATTTCTGATAGGATTAGTCCACAGTTGTCCACAAAATGCGTTGTCTCTATAAAAGGCCATAATATTCATTACTTATATCTCAAACATCTCCCTTGTAGGTCAATCGATGTGTGGATGGTTGTCTTTGTAATACAACACTCTTTACTTGTCACATCATACCTACTTAAAACATTATTCTAAATTTTTGTTTATTACTCAAAACTGTTTAGTGAGGGCCAAAAGTACATGTTCCAAAACTACCTCAATTTTCCCAACCGCTCACCAATCTTTGTAACTACTCTTTTGTCTACATACCTCATTATATACTTTTGTTGCCAACATACGTGTAACATTCCGCATACTCAAGTCATAATATTGTCCCATTTTCTCGCAAGCGCATGGCTTTACTTGTGTGGGCCTTTTGTGAGCACTTCTCAGCAGATCAACAGGTATTACTTTCACATGAACACGTTTAGTTGCAGATTTCTGATAGGATTAGTCAACAGTTGTCCACAAAATGCGTTGTCTCTATAAAAGGCCATAATATTCATTACTTATATCTCAAACATCTCCCTTGTATGTCAATCGATGTGTGGATGGTTGTATTTGTGACACACCACTCTTTACTTGTCACATCATACCTACTTAAAACATATGATTGACTGCTTTGTTTGTTGGCTAACGACTTTGCTTTTGTGGATCTTATGTGAACTTTTTGGCAGATTACCCAAACTGGTATTACTTTTTATATGAGCACACTTAATTGCAGAGTTTTTACCTACTATACCATAGTAATCCACAAAACACGTTTTGTCAAGTAAAGCCAAGATATATCTTATGTTCCAAACATGTTCTTTGTGTGTGTATCCCGCATGTAGGTGGCTATTTCTATGACTTAAAATGATTACTTTCTTAAAAAGTAAACACTAACTTTTTGCCACACTTTCTGTGACAAATGGTATTTTTCACAAATTAATTTTATAATAAATTTCTATTTATTATATTTATTTTGAGTATTATATGCATTTTTGCACATTTCTGCATGTTTCTGTGCAATTCTGAATGTTTTCGGGAGCTGTCCTGCACACTGTAGCTTACAGTCACTACTGAAAAAGTTTATTTTTGTCAGTAAACACAAATTAATCCATTTCGGATAGTTACTGACAAGTTTTGTTATTTACTGAGAGCTTTCTCACATTTTTCTGAAAAACAACGCCGCACGCGAACCGACACTACAGTACCTATGGTAAAGGTCAAGTAAATATATTTTTGAGTCAGTAAAGTCATTTTATTACATTTCTGACGAAAATCGTGGCTAAAAACTTTATTTTACGTATACGTGTCCAAAAACGTCAAACCGGGACATTTCGGTTACGTTTAAGCTTAAACCGACAACGATATACCAACGAGGAGTAAAATTATCTCTTCCCCCTCCTAGGATACTCCTAACCGGCCACCTCACATCCCCATCACCACCCACTAACTTTCTTTCACATGGGATTAACCCCAATATCCAAGGAAAACTCTATTAACCATGATGCATGCTTTTAACCAAATCTATTGTCCAAACTACACCCTTAACTAGTCATTTTGGATCAAAAACTCTTCTATCTTCCTCTTGTTCCCTCTTAGCCGAGCACACATACACACACACACACACACACACACACAATATATACATAAATTTTGAAGATCAAGATAGTTTGGGTGTTAAAATCAAGTATTTTGGGTAATATTTTGGAGAAAAGACAACCAAGGGCCTTCATATATTCAAGAATGCTCAAAATCAGTCCTTGGAATAATTTTTCACTTGGCAGAATTAGTCCCTAAAACTACACCTAATTTAACTTATGTCCTAAATCTTAAAAACCTAATACAAACCTTAAACCCATTTCACCCTTTTAATAAACCCAACACAATTCCTAACCCACTCAACCCAACTCCTTTACTCAACCCTGGCCCAAAAATCCCCTAAGCCCACACCCTACTAAACACAACCCGGCCCTTTTCCAGTCAAAATAATAATAAAAATTACCCCCGCCATTTACTGTTCTTCTCCCCCATCTCACCCCTGGTTAATCCTCAAAATTACCCTACACCCAATCAAATGAACCTCGTACCTAGGATTCTAGACCCTGCCAACGTGTCAGAAACCTTCTAGACCCTACCAACGTGGACAAGATAAGGATAGAAGAAGCTAGAACATGATCAAATGGCTAAGGATGATTGAATCCAGAAAATTCTAGGTGGGAAAGGATCTTGTGGAGAAGAAAGAGCTTCCAGCAGCTTCATAACCGCCTTTGGATGGCTATAAATAGGGTCCCCTATTCATTGTTGTGTCGTGTAGAGTCATAGGGGTCATAATTAGGGTTATAGCTTTCAATCATTGTAATGTTTTAATGCTTTCATAGTGTAATTTGCTCTTGAAGTTAATAAAAGTTGTTGTTTTCTTTATAAATCTGTTTTGTGTTCATTTAGTGAAAAAAAGCTCTTAATTTTCTATTAAGCCCTTATTTTTAAGTTGTTTTTAGGTTAATTAAGCTAGCAGAAACACTTTATAAGCTTTACTTCTGTTCAAAGTTAGTTTTCCTTTAAAAAAAAAAAAAAAAAAAAAAAAAAAAAATAAAATAAACGTATATATATAGTTAGCAGGTGGAATAAGCTCTTACAAGCTCTTCACCCACCCTGATAAGCTCATTTAAGTTGTTCAATAACTTCTGTGGGCTTATCTCACTGCCATAGTGTTCAAGTCCATCTCATATCTAGCTACAAGTAAGTTCTTCTTTCTTTTCATCTCTGCATTACTGTACTGTAGCTTAGTCTAGGTTTTTATAGCTTAATCTTGCTTAAAACTACTTATTACTACTGTTTGTGAGTGTTGGTTTAGCATTTATAGGTTCTAGTTCCTCTCACTGCCTCTATATAGCATAGACTGCAATTCTGTGTTCTAGTAGTTAAGTGTTGGTTTTGATTATTCAAGTAGCTTCTAATTTAGTCTAGATATCTATTTTGATCATTATAATAGTAGGATATAAGATAAAATTCATAGTTGTAGTGTAATCTACTATATTAAGGGGTGTTTGGTTTAGGGAATCTGTTTTTATTCTAGTTGTCTCATTACAGTTCTTGTTGCACAAGTGAGTCACCTTAGGCCTACTAAAGTCAGAAATAGCATAATATTTGTACCTTACAGCCAAAAAGTCAAAATTGACCTTGAATCCCAAATCTGTGCTCAAATATTGACCTTGAATCCCAAATCTGTGCTCAAATGACATAATTTACAGCTGTGAGCTGGTCTTGTGTTAGATATAGGACTCATTTAGGTTTATCAACTTGCACATTAGCTTATTATTACTTTTAGATTAAGTTTGATTCAGTAGAAATTAGGATTAGTCAACTTTATAGTGCAATCTAAAAAGTCAAACCTAGGAGAATTCTGTCTCAACAGGGTGTGTTCTAGGGTGAATTTAGGTGAACAAAAGTAGTTAATTAGGTTTGATTTTGCTTCTGGGGTTAGAACACCTAGCAAAGATTAATCACAATCAATTTCCAGCAATTCCAACAACATTTGCTAGTTTAAATCACATCATCAAAGCTGTCCCACAACTGTTCATCAGCATAAGAGTCCTTTTTGGTACCTGTTCTTAGGCCAAATTAAGTGTCAATTAGTGGATAAGAATTAGGGCATTTAGGGTTTTTAGAGTCTCTGCTAGGTAGTCTTTATTTTGCTCCCATTAGGTTTCCCTTATTAGCTTATTTAAGTGCTTATTTAGTAGCTCAAAGTAGGGTATTAGGCTTGTGAATCTGCCCAAACTAGTAAACTGCTTATGTGCTTATTGTTGCTTATTTTTGGGTTATTTCTGCTTATTTGAGTTGCTCTGTGTCTAAGAAAGTTGTCAGAACCTTGGGTGAGAGTTTGGTGCTTATTAATTGAGATTTGCTTAATAATAAGGCCTTCTTAAACTGCTTATTGTTCCAAATTAGCTTATTAGGGTTTCAAATTTAGTAATTTTATTTTTCCTAGGTTCTTAATAATATTTTAGAATTCTCTAAAAAATTTCATAATTTTCCTAAGTTTTTTACTATTTATAATAATTAAAAGTAGTTTTTAAGTATTTTTAAATCCTTTTTAATTAATAATAATTCATAAAAAATCAAAAAAATATTTTTCTGTTTTAATATTATTATTAGGTTATTTTAGAATTTTAAAAATTAAATTTTATTTTTCTAGCTTTATTTTATAATAAATAGTATTTTAGTATATTTTAAATAGTTAAAAATAGTTTTTAATTAATAATAATTAAATAAAAAGTCAAAATTATATTTTTCTTTTTCCTAAAATTTTCTTTTGCCTTTTAGTAAGTAGGAAAATTATTTTCATCCCCGTAGAATAAGTGTAGCTTTAAATTCACTTTTTATTTTGCGCGTTCGCATTTATTTTGCATTTTAATTACGTTTTTAGGTTTTAATTACGATTTAGGTTTACGTGCTTTCTTATTTGTGTTATTTTATTTCCGTAGTATAATTTTAGCTTAGGGTTCCCCTTAAACCCCTTCTCATTCACTTCACGACTCACGATCACGAACCAACGAGCTCCATTCAGCCTTCGTTGGGAAATCGACCCGTGGATACATATTTACCGGTGCTATCCTCGGAAGATATACTACTATATATATACTATGTATATTGTGTGTAATCACTTTTTGGCGCCGCTGCCGGGGAAGGCTTGAAACGAGTACGTCGATTCCGTTCGTTGTTTTTGTGATTTGAAGATCCTTCCTCCCTGAAAGTTATTTATTTTCGTTATATTATAAAAATACAAAAATAGAATAAACAAAAACACTTTTCCTAAAGTGTTTTCATAAAATCCAAAAAAATAAAATAAACATCCTCACTTTATTTGAAAGTGTTGTAAACCGTGCCCAAATAACCAACAAAACAAATCGTGAAATTAGTCGTTGCTTGGATTACTTTGAGATTACAACCGAATAAACGAGGAATACGGAAGTCTTGACATTAAATTGCAGACTGAAGAGGGCAGGTTTTCAAGCATCTTCAGAGCACCTCGTCCTCCCGCCTCGCCGCGCGTAATTTCAAGGGAAACGGTTACGGTTAACGTAGCGGTTACCAAAAATATAATAAAAGTAGCTTTTCTTGTTGTTTTCTTTGTTTTGCTTTAATACTTAAAAAACCCAAAAATAATTTTAACCTCAAAGTTGTTTTTCGTTTCTTTTGATTTTAGTTTTCGTTTCGTTATATGAACACCCGTTCTTCATCTAACAACTTACTTTCTCCTCTTTCGAATCCCGAGCGAATTATCCGTCAAAACAATCGTATTCCTTTCCCAACCGTTGAGGAAATGAATAATAACGGTCAAAATGTTGTACCCCCACCGGTGGGTGGTACACAACAAAACGGGATCCCTCCGGTGGGACCCCAACCGGTTTATGATTTACGTCCGATGGAAGAACAACTCCAATCACCCTTTCAAGGTGTTAGGAGGGCCATCATGATTCCCGATATCACCGCAAACCAATTTGAAATTAATCACGGGTTACTCAATCTCTATCACGGGTATATCCTTTCACGGTTTTGATCACGAAGACCCTTACGTTCACATTAGGAATTTCACCGACATTGCTGAAACAATTAAGATCAATCAAGTTCCTTATGATGTGATTAAGATGAAATTGTTTCCCTTTTCGCTCAAAGGAGCCGCCCGTACTTGGCTAGAAAAGGAACCACCGAACTCGATTCATACTTGGAATGATCTAGCTAACAAGTTCATCAATCATTTCTATCCTCCTTCCAAAACTTCTAATCTCCGGACTCAGATTTTCCGATTCCAACAAGGTTTTGATGAATCATTCAGTGAAGCGTGGGATAGATTTAAGGATTTGCTCGAAAAATGTCCTAATCACGGGTTTTCCGACTTGCATCAGATCGATAATTTCTATAATGGATTGAATCCCACTGATCAAGATTCTCTTAATGCTGCTGCGGGTGGAAATCTGTTGTCTAGAAACACTCAAGAAGCTTTCACCATCATTGGAAACAAAGCAAAAGTGAGGAGTTCTAGATGCAAAACCCAAGTCTCAAGTACTAATAGAAAACCTAATGACGATGTGATGAATGTTCTAACGACTCTTACCAAACAAATTGGTATTCTCGTCAAAGAAAAAGAAAAACCGGCCCAACCCGTTCACGCTATTAACCCAAGTTGTGAGACTTGCGGTAGTCCCCATCCGTATTACGAGTGCCCAGCCGCCGGTGGCTACACTCAAGAGAACGTCTACGCCGCAAACACGGGAGGTAATGTTTACCCACCCCAAGGAGACCGTAATCTCCTCAGCTACCGTTCTAATAACTACCTTGGACCACCCGGTTTCAACAACCCGAACCCCAATGTGCTTAATAAGAATAATCAACCAAATCAGAATCAATCTAGGGTTAATCAGGGTTTTACTAATCAAAATCAGGGTAATTTCAAGCAATCACAAAATTGGGGTTTTCAAAATCAGGGAAATTTTCAAAATCAAGGCCCGAATCAAGGGAATTTTTATCAAAATCAAGGAAATTTTAATTGTGGAAATCAAGGGAATTTTCAAGGAAATTATCAAAATGCTAACCAAGAGAATTTTAATCAGGGATTGGTGACTAGCAACCAAATATATGTATATAGTCCGAGGATAGCACCGGTAAATATGTATCCCCGGGTAGTTTCTCCCAACGAAGGCTAAGACTTGGTTCGTTGGTTCGTGTTCGTGATTCAAGAATTGAATCGTGTCGTGCAGGCTAAGGGAACCCTAAATTTCTACAAATAAAAGCACGTAAAAAATAAACACGATAAGCACGAAAAACACGTAAAACACGGAAATTAAAACCTAAACGCGAAACGGGATAGAATCCTAAATTCCCGAGCTATTCTCGGGAAAAACTAAGTCAACTAGGAAAACCTAAGTCCTAAAAGTAAATTCTAAATTCTAAAGGGTTTAAAACGTAAATTTAAACTTTTTATGTATTTAAAATACTTTTTATTACTTTTTATTTATTTATTTATTACTTAAAAACTAATTACTTAATTAAACTAAAAATGAAAATTAACTTAGAAAAAGTGCAAAATGATTTTGAAAACTCTAAAATGCTATAAAAGTAATTTTAAAACTTAAAAATATACTTTTTTGGCTTTTTATATATTTATTATTAATTAAAAACTAATATTAATTATTTTTAATTACTAAAAATACTAAATAAAAGGAAAATAATTTTGAAAAGTACAATTTATTTTTCTAAAATTATAAAACTATTAAAAATTACTTTTAAAACAGAAAAACTATTTTTTTTTTGATTTTTATTTAATTATTATTAATTAAAAGTAATTAAAAAGTACTTAAAAACTAAAATTAAATAAGAAAAATAGCAAAACAACTTGGAAAAATCTGAAAATTTTAGGAAAATTCTAAATTATATCTAAAAACTTAAGAAAAATAAAATTATATAATTTGGAACCCTAATAAGCTGTTTAGACACAATAAGCAGTTTGGAAATAAGCAATATTTAAGCAAAACTTTAGCAATTAACCCCAAACTTTTACAGGACCTAACTCTAACCTATTTAAGCACTAAAAAGCCAAGAAACCACAGAAAAGCACAATGGATAAGTTAATAAGCACTTAAACAGTCACTAGCTCAAACAGAAATGGGACAAGTTTCAAGGAGCAAATAAGCAGTACCAATAAGCAGTTAATAGAAAACCAATGGTGGAGTTTTAAAGTCTACCAGCTAGTGGGTGTTTTGCCCCAAGAATCTCATACAGAGCTTAACTAGATTGCTAGGAAAAGGCTTGTGAAGTTGGGGTATGGCTGCTACTCAGGGGTTCTATTCAGCAGATAGCAGTTTCCTAGCTTAATTTTAAGTGCTTAAATGATTTTGGAAATGGAATATTATTGCTGAGCCTTAGAGACTATCCACCAAACAACCCAAAACAACAATCCAAACTTAATTTCACCTGATAATGAACCCTAGAGATGAGGTAGAAAATCTGCTAATCCTAATGTTCTTATGCAGTTTTGACTTTTTATGAAGAACCTAAGGTTTGACTTTTTCCAACTTTGATTTATCCTAATGAGCTAAATATGCAAGTTTAAGCTATAATTATCCTAAATAATGTTAAAGTAAACTAAAATGCACCTAGAAATCTTATTGTACCTACTGTATGCTTAACATATATGGGATTTAGAGATGCTTTTTTACTTTTTATGAAGTGACCTACTAATTTTATTCCTAAACTTACTTACCCTGACCTATTATAAACTACTGATGCAGAAATTACACTAGATAAACAAGTAGAACTTACAGAACCCACTATTACCAAACACCCCTTATAAAGCTGTTATAACTAACTTATGCAGATTTTGAGCTTAAACACCTAACCTATTAATCCAACAGTGACTCTTAACTGATTTTAAGACTAAATGACCCTTAAAAACTACCAATGAACAACCAGAACACTATGTTGCAGATTAGAGCTAAGCTAGGCAGTAGGTATGCAAGATAAAGCTAACACATACAAGGATTACACAAAAGCACATAATCAACTATATTAAGCAGTACTAAACACTAATAAGCTACAAGCTACAGTATCTAAGCTAGTATTTATAGAGATGCAGGAATATGAAAAGGAAACTTACTTGGTGATGTAAAGCTAAGGGAAAATGAAAAGGAAATGAGATGTGGTAAGCTCAGTTTAGCTATGGAGAAGCTAACTGAGCTTATTCAGAGGTAAGTGAGCTTATAAGGGGCTTTTCACCTCTGGCTTATTCTTTTCTTTTTTTTTCTTTTTTTTTTAATTAAGTAAAGCAGTAAAGGTGTTTAAGCTACTTTATGCTAAAAAAAAGAGTATGGAAGCAGTAGAAAAGTAAGCTAAAATGCAATAAGTAGTAGTGAAATAAGCTAAAATAAGCAGTAAATAGAAAATGCAGAAAAATGAAAGAGCTTTTAAAGGAAAACTTAATTTTATTAAAGCACTAAAAAGGTTGATTACAAGAGCAGAATACAAGAGATTTTAAAAGCTAAAACACCTATTACTATTACTTCAATCCTACACGACTACAAAGCATGCTCAAGGGTCCTATTTATAGTCTTCTTTAGTCGGTTAGAAGCTTCAATGAAGGTCCTGGAAGCCTTATCTTCATCCCCTGATCCTATCCCACCTCGAATTCTCTGGAATTCTTCATCCCCTTATCCATTCTTGGTCTCTCTAGTGGATAAGTGAGCTCAATTGGTCCACGTTTGCTTCCTGACCTTTCCTGACATCTTCTGACAGTTTCTAGAATCCCAATCATTGGATAATCATTGGCGAATTGGGTTAATTTTGGGTGTGTGGTAATTAGGGCACGGTG
>LBNU01038874.1:59109-102360 GCA_014162995.1 Artemisia annua
TTTCAAAATTGGCAGAATTAGTCCCTGGGAAATTCAAATATGGAAAATTATCACCATGGTCCTTGTACTATTCACAATTGGCAAAACTCACCCTTGGAATACTTTGGATAAGTTGGCAAAATCAACCCTTCAAAAAATCAGAAATTACACTTTTGGTCCTTGGGCTACAAAACTCTACAAACCAAACGGACCTAAAGTATTACTAATAAAACCCAAAATCCAAATCCAGTCCAAGTCAAACACAAACCCACTACACCTTTTGGCCCTTCTCATTTCTGTGGCCCAACCATTTCCAAGCCCAAAACCCCCTAAGCCCTTCCCCCCCGTTTATAATATACCCCCGGTCAAACCACAGTCAAACAACCCCTTCCCACCTTCGTCCCCACCCCAACTTGCCTGCACCCATCACCTCCACCACCCCCACCATCCTTGTCACTTCCACCGCCCTTTCCACTATCCTCCTAACAAGCCAAGGTGCATTAAATGCACCACCCACCCCTGTTGCAATTCTACAGTGCAAATTGCACCTTCCTTTTTGGCGCCAAAAGAAGCAAACGGCCAAGATTGAAAGTTACTAATCCAATGGCCCTAATTCCAAGTGGGAAAGACTCAGAAGGCTTCCAGGAACCCTAAATGATGGCTATAAATAGAGAAGAAGCAAGGAAGAAGAAGGAGTAGTATAATTTAGTTTAATGTATGTCGTTTAATTAAGTTTTCAAATTCCAGTGTATCATTTAGCTTTTAAGCATTGTATTAAGCTTTTTCAGTGTAATCTTAACCTTTTCTAATAATAAAATTCAAGTTTCAGCTTTTATCTCAGTTTATGCAATTTCTTTCAATTCAAAAAAACTCAATAGGCTTAGTTGTTGTTTCTAGTTGATAATATGGACACATAAGCTCATGTAAGCTCCTCATATAGCTGATATAAGCTATTAGAAACCATAAAACTCAGTATTAGTTATAAAATAAAAAACACAAAAAAATACAAACTTCCCAAACTTTTTCATCAAAAACACANGAAGATTGTAGATAGCTGGAGCACTGTTTATATTGGATGGCAGTGGGTTAGTGGCTTATGGAAGCCTATAGGATTGGTTCTAAGGTCCTTGGTTCTTGGTTCTGCTCTGGATTGCATTTGTAAGCTTGTTTCCCATTTTATGCTTGTTACTGTTCATGAACTTGTTTGCTGCTTATCTTTGATTTGAATGTTCATTGTGTGTATTTAAGTAAGGATTAGTACTTAGGATTGCTAATTTGATCAATAGAACAACCCTTGGTGTATTTTCTTAATCTCACATTCAGAATAGTAAAAATGGATTCATGAACTTTTGTGGTTGACATCTGCATTTTGGTACTTAAACTGACTCATTACATCATAATATAAGCTTTGGAACCTGTGCTAAGGACTCATTGAATCATTTGCTCTGAAAATCAAAAATCATCTTATATATAGGAGTGTTTGGTTCTAGTTTGTAAACTGTGTAATTGTTGGTTTTTGTTGATCATCTTTGCTGATACATGTTTCCCTGAGCATTTTTATCTCAGTTTAGTCATAAAACCTTAGGTTATTTAGTAAAAAAAGTCAAATCTCTTTTAATCTCATTTATTAGTTTCACAGTTAGGATTTTAGGGTCAATCTTTCATCAAATCATTACATTAGTTGGTAATTTAGCTCAATTTAGTTTCATTTTAACTTATAACAACTTTTCAAGACATCTGAGATTTGTCCAAAGTTCATCAAAGTCAACTTTCAACAAAAATAAAAAAGTCAAAATTGTCAAGTCTGTTAAAGTGGTAGCTTTTTCTTTTTGATTTGTGGGGTTCATTACAGATTGGAAACCCAAAGTTTTGGTTGTTCTGAGTCATTTTGTTGCTTGTTAACTTAGTTCAAAAAGAAAATCTAATTTTGGAACTCCATTGCTCATAGAAATTTGGTCTAGAAATTGCCTTGTTGAGTTTTCACTTGCCCTGTACCACCCTCTTTCCAGTTTCACCCGTTTTTCATTTGACCATAGCTTGTTCATTTGTGGACCCCACCCTTAGCTTCTTAGCTTTTTGAGAAGCTTACCAGCTTGTCTTGTTAGATCAGTACTTGTTTTGGGTCATAGAGCTCTTGCCATAGCTTAATTTAGCCCATAAGTCACCCTCACCCAATCCTTTATACTTAGTGATCAGTGTAAGAAGCCAAATCCACAAGCTCCTTAAAAGCTCACCTGTGGGTCCCACAGTGTGAGTTTGGACTTTTTGGAAAGCCCATCCACCCAACTTTGTGGTTCTAGCTTCATTTAGGCTTTTGGCTTATTGGATAAACTTATAATCAAGCTTGTTATACCCTGCAAGATTTGTTTAGTCTGTGTGATTTTTGAATTGTGTGATTTTTGAATTGCTTATTTGCTAATTTAAAGATTCACAGTGTGTTTCATTGCATGTTGTAGCTTCTTTCTAGTTTATCTGACTTGTTTGTTTCCAAAATCACCCCTAGTTCTCACCCCATAGCTTATTCAGAGCTTTTTCTCATCTCAAAAAGCCAAAAAGTGCACTGTCAAGCTTTTAAGCTCCCATAGTGCTTATTTTTAAGTTTTGTAAAAAGTGTTTTCACAAACGTTGGTGATTTTCAGTGTGTAAACAAGTTTGTAAAAGAAAATTCAAAAAATCATCACTTTTTAAGAAAAGTGATAACTTCTATTTAATATAATTTAGCTTTTTAATTTTTCTTTTCAAAAAATTGTCAAGTACTTATCTGTTTTTATATTTTTCTTAAAGTCCTAGTATATTAAAGTGTTTGTAGAATAATTTTCAGAATTTTCACTTTTCATTTAGTATTTATTAGAATTAATCATAGTTTAATTAATAATTAGTTAAAACTAGTAAATTAAATAGTTCTGTTAATTTTTGTTAAACAGTAGTACCTTTTTATAGTTTTCCTAAGTTCCCCATAATATTTGGTATTTTTGGTAATTTTCCCATAATTTTTACTATTCATCTTGTAATTTATAGATTTAATTTTAATTAAATTAGTTTAAATTAAAAAACCAAAAAGAAATTAGTTTAAGTGTCTAAATTTAATCCCAGATTCAATTTTATAATTTTCCTAGCTTGTACAAATTATTTAGATTCTGTAAAAATTGGATTTTCATTTTTCTCTTTTCATTTTCTATTCTTCTTATTTAATCTAGTTTAAATAACCTTTAAATAATAGTTTAGTAATTAATTAATAAAAGTTCCAAAAAAGACAAAAATATTTATTTTCAATTTTTACATTTCTTTTAAGTTATTTAAAAGGTTTAGAAATTAATTTTGCAACTTTTTAGTGTAATCTTGTAATCTTAATCCTTTTTAGATTTGTTATAAATTAGTTTTAATTAACTTTTTAAATAGTTTTAGTAATTAATTAATATTTAAATATAAAATAATCAAAAAAAATATTTTTTTTTAATTTAATTTTCTTTTCATTTTAAGTTTGTAAAAGTTGCATTTTCACCCTCTGTAGTTTGCTTTTGCATTTTTTCACTTATTCAGTACGCATTTAGGTTTTTTAGGATTATTTGCATTTCTGTATCTGTTAATACTGTTCCATTATCATTTCAAGCAATCAGTAGTGTAAAAATCAATCCAAATCTTTATTTGGTTACTATTCCTGAATCACTCATTCCAGAACGTTTTCTCAAAACACAATTTCAATCTCGCTGGGACATAACGACCCGGGGATACACTGTGCTTACACCGGATCATAAATTGATCACTTCCTCCCTCATAGCTTGACTTAGTTGACCAGGCACCCTTGGTTGACTTAGTTGACTATTTTGGAGTGAGTCAGGAAACATCAAAACTTTTCTAATCTTGTTTATTACATGTTCTTGTGATGTTAAAAAGTGTTAACAAGTGTTATATATATATATATATATATATATATATATATATATATATATATATATATATATATATATATATATATATATATATATATATATATATATATATATTTTGTCAAGATGAAAAATATACATATATATGTTTGCATGCATGTAAATCGAACCCTATTAAATGCTATGAGTTAATGTGACTATTTCTTGCTTGTGTAATAAATATTGTTGCTTGTGGTACAAATTTAGTAATACAAATGTGATTAGTGCTAATTACGCGAATTTAAGACGAAATATACACATTTGTGTGTATATACATAGATCGGCCATAAATAAAAATATGAAACTATTGGGGTTTTGAAAAACATAAAATTTTGGCTCAAGTGGTGAATTGGTGGAAGTTTTGCTTGAAAGATTTTAATTAAGTATATATTAAATTAACCGTAATTAATTACAATTAATTAGTAAAAATGCAATTTTTGGTGGAAAATAAATATTTTCGGCCTAACATAATTATTTTGGGTCGAATGAGATGAGAAATGACCAACTTTGATTTTTGAGGATTAAAACTTAATTATACGTGTTAATTACGTTTAATTATATAAATTTATATAATTGTAAATACTAAAATTGGTTATTGGGCCAAGTAAATAATTTGAGCCCAATAGGGTGTTCGGTGAACAGTGGGCCGAGCCCAATAAAACTTTTCCAACTTTGAATTTTTGACCAAAAATTGTTATCGGACGTGTAGAAATTAATTTCGATATATAACGATATATAAAACGTAAACTAAACCGGAATATATATTTTGGACTAATATTGGGCTAACGGGCCCAATAGTGAAATTTAGGCCAAATAAGTATTTCGGGTGACGAAAACGTGTTTTTACACATATTTGAACTCACGGTGACTATTTTTATATCGTAAGACAAATTATATCGATAACTATATTAATAGTGAATAATATAGTTATTACGTACTAAAATTTACAAGTAAAGTGACAAGTGGTTTTATTTGAGAAATTGCAACATTTGAAGAAATTGGAAACGTTTAACAAACGAACGGGTCATGCCCAAATTTATAAAAATTATAACACTTAGAGTATTTTACAAAAATACTTACATTTATATAATTTTTCCAAATACAAGTGTATTTATTTTAAATACTTAATAATTGATGATATTATAAATAATAGAAATTATTTATAGTATAATATTTCCTCATTAACTTATTATTATAAAGATTTCTCAAGTATATTTAATTAATTATAAGCTTAATTAATTAATTAAATACATAGTTACTATTATTATACTAAAATTATATATACGCTATATATATTACTAGGTCGCGTGTCGGAGCGGTTGCACTAATTACTTGTTGACTAGCAGATTGCTATCTTTTAAGGTGAGTTTATAGCCCCATTTTCTTATAAGTACTGTTTTATAAACCTTGGGGTGAGAAACACGCAAAACTGTTTTCATGGACCAAAACTGAACTTGTTTTTACACACTGGTATGCGGAAACCTAAGTTTGCTTGGATAACACTTTGCCCACTATCGACAACAGTCAATTCCTGCTGGGAAACGCGTATGTTATAAATAGATCTATTGAGGGTGACTCCTCTGTTCGGTTGGCCATACATTGGGCCAATGCGGACGTATACCATAACGACCTCTTTGCCGAGTGACTGGGGATTATCACTCGCGGGCACCTTTGTTGTACTTATGCTTTGGCATACTTTTGTCTAGTTCGGTTGTTGAGCTTAGTGTTGCATACAGGATTAGTGTGTGCTTGCTGATTATTGCTATGGTTCATATTTGCTATTTACTTTAAACCAATAGACTCACCAGCGTTAGCTGATTTTTAGCATGTTTTTCAGGTGCTTAAAGTATGTTATTGTTGAAGGCAGGGCATGGCGTTGGTCATAAGAAACCTAAGTGTTTTTACACAAGCGTAACTATGAAACAATGGGACAGTCATGTAACTGGGCCTTATTTTTATCAAACTTGAACTTATGTATGACATTTGACTTAAACTTATGTAATGTATTTTAAACGGATTTCCAATCCGTTCTTTATTTATCTTGCGTTGTGATATCCAATTTTCGTAGCACCCCAAATACTTGTATGCTTTCGCGATTCTCTATTTTGGGGGTGTTACACTTTCCCTCATTTATTTTAGGTCGTATTTTGATGGATTCGCTATACAGTGGCAATGCCATGATTTTTAGTACTCTTTTTCCCAATAGCTATAGAAACAAATTAAGGTTTTCATCTTAGGGCCTGTTTGGTAGACATTTATTTGGAATTTTTACAAAAATAATCTTCTTCAAAATAAGTAGCTCTGTTTGAATATATCAAATTCAAGCTTTTATTTTAAACAAGTAGCTCCTAAATGAAAAGCTAGTTCATGAGGCTTTCAAAATACTCTCAGACTGTTGAAAAGTAAAATTACTTATATACCCTCCAACCTTAATTTGCTAATATTCATACGGCAATAGACTTCTCCACCTCTCAACTGTAAGTTTAAATCTCTATTATGCAATATTTTCTAACATAACAAAAGGTTTCTATGTGTTGTAGTATTAGGATTATGATATGTGATATACATTTTATGATTCTAATAAAAAGCATGGAACAAATAGTGAAAATGTCTTTCAAGGAACATCTAATTAGATGAAACGGATCCGAAATGATATTGTTACATTAATATGGAATGCACGTCGTCAATAACTACCACAAGCATTTTGTCTTAAAGCGATACGATTATCATTAATATAATAAGTTTATTATTTTTATGTTTTATAGTTGTTTACAATTATAAATATACCATTATATATTATTTTACATCTTATAGTTACAGTTAACAACTAATTTACCAAACATTTTTATTGAAATATATATATATATATATATATATATATATATATATATATATATATATATATATATATATATATATATATATAGCTTGTTGCTCATATTAATAGCTTGCAGTTTACAACTTACAACATACAGCTTGTTTTGCCAAACATACCCTTACAAAGCTTATCGAATTTTTTTTTTCTACTTTGGCAGCATACCACAGATCCGTTGGTAATCCAAAGTATAAATAAAGCCGGACATTGAAAATCTCGATACCAGATCTTGTAAATTAGATGTTATCTCGCGGTTACTGCCTTCCTTCTTGTCCAAAACACAATAAGGTGAAGCAACTTTGTTGTCAAAACTAAAAATCGCCACACCAACACAATTAATGCTCCCAAAAAGTGTCAACCCCAACACTAAGACCAAGCAATCGTTTCGAAGTATGCATCTTTAGCAAGTCACAATATAAGTTGAGTGGCTCGAGGTACTTCATTTTCAAATTAAAGAGATTTTAGATGTATACAGCGGAGAAAGCATACGGATAAGCTTTATATTTTATATTTAGGTTCAACCTCAAGAGATACTCTTGTAAATGGTATAATAACGATGGTAAATGTGTCCACGCTTCGTTGCGGGAGTTCTTTTGTCTATTCAATCACTTCCCACGCTTACTACAACCAAAATATAAATGTTAAAAGTTATCGATTAATCTATGAATAATTTATGGTCTATGTTTTTGTAGTAGTCTTATAAAGGCCAAAAAAGTTAAACTTTTGTTTAGCCAAGAGATCATTTCAAAAAATATAAAAATGAGGATTTTGAATATATCTTATTGATATAAGTTATACTCTCTCTCACTCAATGTATTAATAGTAAATATGGCCTCGTTATATTGTTTGATAAAACTTTTATAATATAATCACTTAAAATCACTTAATTACCTTACTGTCTTAGCCAAAAAAAAACATCGCATTGTCTATATAATTTGATATTCATGTGTTTTTTATAGGTAAATTATATAATGTAATTTATATTGTAATTGTAAAACCCAAAAGTTCAATTATTATACCAGCAATTTTTTTAATTAAATAGTTTACACTTTAAAAGTAAAACGTATATAAAAACTCTCCCATAAATTAATACCAATTATTGTAATGAGTCTACAATGTATATTATTCAAATACAATTCGTATATTTTTATAATTACTATATAATTAATTTATAAAGTTTGCTATATGAAAAACTGTAAAAAGTTAAAGTTTAAGCTAGTTTTTATAACTGTTGTTGCAAATTTTGATCATCTAACTGTTTATTATATTAACATGTTTTGTTTCATGTAAAATAGGGAAGAATTGAAAAAAGAGAAAAAGTTTATTGTTAAATTTCTAAAACAAAAGTATTTAGAGAGTTACTGGATGTTGATATATTAACATGTTTTCTTTCGTGTAAATTAGGCAAGAATTGAAAAATAAATAAATAAATAAATAAAATAAAAATAAACGAATAAATCAATAAAGTCCATTGCCAATTTCGAACACACAACCATCCGCTTACAACTAGGCTAGCAATCTAGTTTAAATACACGCTTTTCTCTATTTAAACATTAGCTAGTCTTTTTATTTTATTATTATTATTTTTATTTTTTTAATGTTTATGTCAACTACTTAAAACGCAAACTTTAAGGTGGTTTTAGAAGTTATCACATAGGTTAAGGGTTTGTTTTAAAACTTAAAAAAAATGATATAATAAACTTTAACATTTTTTATAAAATGGTACATATGTCAAAAACATATCAATGTTTGGCTCATTTCGTTCATTTTAGAGACATTTTAATCGGTAATTTTTTTATAAAGAAAATGCTAGATATTTGATAAATAAAGTATGTTATATAAAAAAGCCGTAAATAGCTAAAAGTATATGGTGATTTTGGTAACTTGTCGCATATATAGTTGAATGTTTTGTAAATAATTCTTTTTTCTCCCAAAATGAAAGTGTCGTCGTCTCATTTCTTTTCTGCCAAAAACGGCATCATTTGAACCGTGATTGTATGATATAGTAAATTCGTGAGAAAGCTGTCACTAACAATTGTGGTCATAATCCGTGAAAAAATTGGAGAAATTTCGTAGGTAACTCCTACGAAAATTTCCATAAAAAAGTTCATGAGTTCAAGTTGCCCCCTTTTCTTGTAGTGATAGCAATAAATCACTCTATATGATTGATCGTATCAATTTTAAATTATTTATAAAAAAATATATAAAACGTACTCCGTATAACATATATCTCGGCTATAAAAAGTGATATATATTTTCAATGGGAAAAGTATTTTATTAATTTTTATTAAAATAATGTACATCTGTATATAGTTCGAATTCGAAACAACTCTAGCGGGCCTCTCGTATTACGTCGTTCAAGTTCAGTTGTTGAACTTTTCAAACCCTAATTTATTATTCTTTCATACACCACATAACAACCAAAAACGTACATTTAAATCAAACATATATCATTGCACGCACAACACCAATCAAGATCAAAACAAACAATGCAATGGAAACAAGATCTGCAAAGAGACGAAAGCTTCGTAACCATAATCACGAAAGCAACACATGTCAAGAAGATCGGATAACCGATCTTCCTGATGCTGTTCTTCATCACATTTTAACCCTTCTTCCTATCAAATATATCGTGAAAACAAGCATCTTGTCGAAAAGATGGAGGTCTCTTTGGTACACATTCCCCGATCTCGATTTTACAAGCCTTATCCCATATGGAACTAAATTAACAGAATATGTTACCTTAAGTAACATTGCTAGTGTGATCACTAACATTTTATCTCTTCGTGACAAGTTTTTGAATTCGGATGTTAGGATCCTTCGTTTTGGTGCTTATTTGAGCTTTTCTGGGCTCCATGCATTAGCACGTAATGCGGTTAGACTAGGAGTGCTAGAACTCGACATTAGTGTTGCAACTGAGGACATATTTAACTTTCCTAGAAGCTTGATTACTCATGATTCTCTAAGGGTTTTGAAGGTGAAATCTACTCCTGGCTTTAGGTTACCTCCATCCAAGATAATGAGATCAGGGTTTCAAACACTTCGAGAATTGTCGTTATTTCAAGTTAAACAAGATAAACAGTCCTCTTTACTTGATATGTTCACAGATAGCTCTTTTCCGCAGCTTAGAAAACTGTGCTTTGATTCTTGTTTAGATTTGAAACATCTTCGAGTTGGTTGTCGATTATTAAAAGAACTAGTTATAGAAAATTGTAGTTTGTTACAAGGATTGGAAGTTTTGTCTCCAAAATTGGAGATATTGAGGGTTTGGAATTGTTTTCAGTACTATAACGATATAAAGACTTGGCTTCAAATTGATTCCATGAGATTGCACACCTTTGTTTGGACGTATAATTCGGTTCCTAGGAAGACTTGTATGCAAAATCTAGTTTGCTTGCATGAGGTTAAGTTAAGCTTTACTTTTGCAACTGTAGTTTATGAGCATCGTGATTCCAATAAGCTCCAATGCCTATCTGACTTTCTTTCTGGACTATCTCATGCTGAGTCTCTTACGCTAAAAAGCCCATTGGTTGAGGTATTTTATATATTCATTTTTAATTTTCGTTGTATTGTTGTTCTAGTGTATTTATTAATTAACCGCATACAAATACTTACACAACATGTTTGTTGGAGTGATTAGCAAAAAGGCTTGTTATTTTGCGATTGATAACTGTATAATTAATTACATCTATATTTCCCTCTCTCCCTCTCTATTGCGAATTTATTTTTTTTAAACAGGGCATGTCGAGGAACAATCCTCTCGCGAATACCGTTTTCCAATCATTCAAGAAGCTTAAATCATTGGAATTGCACTCTAGCAATGTTACATGTTTGGCAAGTGTACTCAAGGTCTGTCCTATGATCCACACACTAACTATCAACGCTTACAACCCTCTAAAAGGAGTAAGTACTATAAACTCCACTACAAATATATCCATATCAAGTTTACACGTTTTATTTTCATTTTACATGTGAATAATTAATTGATGGTTTTCTCATTCTCGTAGCAGACCATCTTGAGAGATTTAAGGAGTTCTTGGGAAGAACATCAATGGGAATCTCAACTTAAAGATCTGAAACCCCTTCTTTGTTATCTAAAGGTTGTAAAGATTCATGGAATCAACGATAATGACATTAACCTAGTTAAGTTTTTGCTCAAGCATGGGATGTTCTTGCAAGATATCATTCTCTACCTTAGAGGCCACAAATCGCAAAGCTGCAATCGACATGAGAAACTTATATCGCGGATTACGCGGCTTTCTCGAGCTTCGGTTGATGCTAAACTAGCGTTTCATTATTAACATGGTATAAAGCACATTAATCAAATTTTTTTGGTAAAAGGGATATTTCACCTTGGTAAAATTCAATAATCAAATTGGGTCATGATGACATCTTGTATTGCTTCGTGTTGAAAACTATTTAACTATACTCAATGATCATGCAGTAAACTCTTTAGCATTAGTTTTTGGTGCAAAATCAGCCTGTAATAACTAGTTTTGATGTGATTAATTACTAGTTATAATGCCCGCGCACGCGCGAGGTTTTTTTTTTAAAATTTTTTGAAATAATTATTTAAAAATTTTAATTCTATTGTTAATTGCATCTTATCTATATTTTTTGTATTTATCTTCTACTTGTGTTGTGGATAAATATAAAATGTTATCTAATAAGAAAATAATTTTTTTTTTTTTTTTTTAATATCTTATCTATATTTTTTGTATTTATCTTCTACTTGTGTTATGGATAAATATAAAATGTTACTTAATAAGAAAATATATATATTTTTTTTAAATAAAATTATTACTAAATAAGGTATGGTTCCAATTTTTTTGAAATGAAAAATTACTTTATTATATAAAAGATTGTCATGGATTAAATTCTGATCGACTGTTAACATTGTGTGTATTAGTGTTGGCATTACTTGAACCCTTTTTCACGAGTTCTTTGAAGTTTTAGTTTGGGGCTACTATTTTATCTTAGTGCATTCGCAACGTTAACGTCAACAAAGACTTTTTTAATATTTCAATAAGTTATTCAAATGACTTGTTCTATTGTATCAATAGCTTTGAAGAATTGATTTTTTTTAGAAAAATCACTTGTAGAACTCCAAAGCATTTGAAGCCATTCTCAAAAGCTTTTGGATTTGTTAAACTTTTATTTTACGCCAAATATTACAAAAGTTATTGCATAAGCTTTTTTGCATTAGAGTGGTAAGTTTTTACGAAAGTTTGTTACACCCGTTATTTAATTGTGTTAAATGCATCAAGTCTTTTATGACTTGATGCTTTGCTCATGCTCTTAGTATATGTTTCTGATACGTGTACCGCAATGTTTACCTTTTCTAATAATTAGTTTTTCCTAAACAAAAAACTCACACACATTGTTTAAGCTGAGACTTGAATTTAGTTTACTAATAATTGTAACTTTATGAACGTTTGTTTAGCATTTTGAAAAATATTTCTAAAATTTAGAAATCTAGATTCTAGATTTAAATAATAATATCATGCAATGATAGAAGAGTTTGTGTGCCCCCTATATAGTTTTAGCATAGTCAAAGTTTGCCAGAGATTTTGGTTTGTTTTGGGGACTTCAATATGCTTCATGGCAGCTAATTAAAGATTTTTTTTCCTTTAACAGAAACTAAAGATGTAAGAACAAAATTAGCAAATGGTCTGAGTTCTGAGTTGTGATTTTAATTTCTAATGCTATATACCAATGGCCTTTATATAGATAAAACTGAAATAGGTCAACTCGTATTACCTGTTTAATAAACAGGTCGTGTTTAGGCTGAGCAAGTATTAAATAGGTCAACCCGTAAACCCATTTAAGTATGTAAACTTCTACAAATTGAAATATATAACTTGGATAATGTGGAATTTGAATTTAAATGTATTTTTTTATATACTTAATATGACATTGAATCACGATTATAGCTTGAATATTATTAAAATTGTTGTATAGATATTTATAAGTTATTTTTTTCATTTATTAAATCAATATATCATTTTTAGATTATAACTAGTTGAATCGATAAACCACTAACCTTCTTTACTGCTTGAACTGTTTACTTAAACATATTAAACGAGTCACAAACGGGTTATATGTGTTATGCAAGTCTGAGTTAGGGTTTAGTTTCTTTGCACGATTAATAAATGGTTTATTTGGATAGAAATTATAACAACCCGTCAACCCGCGAAACCGAGTAAGTCAACCCGAACACGATTCTATTGACACCCTTAACTTTTATGCTTGTTTCGGCATTTTCTAGTGGGTCATGCTATTTTGTTGGATAGTATAAGTTGTGGGACCAGCACTTTGTTATTTCCTTTGACTTTGTGTCCTATATGTTGTCGACGCTGACGTGGGTTTTCCTTTGATAAGAAGATTGGATGCCTTTCGTTTGTAATGTTTTGTTTGTTTGATTGTTGGTACTAGTAATATATTGGTGCTTTTCTAAAAGCAATAATGTGTAAACGAATACTATATACTAAGTATATGATTAAGTGGTCTGGTGATTGTGTTCACTTCAACCCAATCAAATATTTGTGATTTTTGTTTTCCATCATGGAATAATTAACTGTTAATGTGAAGCTGGACGGGAATAACAATTTAGATCGGTATTCTTTTTATCTTTGGATGGGCCAAAAGCCAACAAAACCTATTAGCTACGTCACAAATTAAAAATCTATGTGCATGACATTAGTACTGTAACTAAGATCATTTTTGGGTGGGCTAACACAGCTCCGTCCCTGATTGTGATAAGTGTACCCGTAATTTGCCACCAATTAAGTGTATTACAAACTGTGTATGACAAACTTTTTTGTTTTTGTTTTGGTTGATAGGGATACGTCTGAATGTCTGATGTGTATGTGTACCATACAAGATGTTTTAACAGCGCTTATCAACTATGATGAGCATATGCACCATAACAGCCATCCAAAGCAATGTTAGAATTTAAGTATCATGACATTCATATAAATAAGAATACAAAGTAGCACATAATTTTTTGTTATCTAAAGGTTGTAAAGATTCATGGAATCAACGATAATGACATTAACCTAGTTAAGTTTTTGCTCAAGCATGGGATGTTCTTGCAAGATATCATTCTCTACCTTAGAGGCCACAAATCGCAAAGCTGCAATCGACATGAGAAACTTATATCGCGGATTACGCGGCTTTCTCGAGCTTCGGTTGATGCTAAACTAGCGTTTCATTATTAACATGGTATAAAGCACATTAATCAAATTTTTTGGGTAAAAGGGATATTTCTCCTTGGTAAAATTCAATAATCAAATTGGGTCATGATGACATCTTGTATTGCTTCGTGTTGAAAACTATTTAACTATACTCAATGATCATGCAGTAAACTCTTTAGCATTAGTTTTTGGTGCAAAATCAGCCTGTAATAACTAGTTTTGATGTGATTAATTATTGTCATGGATTAAATTCTGATCGACTGTTAACATTGTGTGTATTAGTGTTGGTATTACTTGAACCCTTTTTCACGAGTTCTTTGAAGTTTTAGTTTGGGGCTACTATTTTATCTTAGTGCATTCGCAAAGTTAACGTCAACAAAGACTTTTTTAATATTTCAATAAGTTATTCAAATGACTTGTTCTATTGTATCAATAGCTTTGAAGAATTGTTTTTTTTAGAAAAATCACTTGTACTCCAAAGCATTTGAAGCCATTCTCAAAAGCTTTTGGATTTGTTAAACTTTTATTTTACGCCAAATATTACAAAAGTTATTGCATAAGCTTTTTTGCATTAGAGTGGTAAGTTTTTACGAAAGTTTGTTGCACCCGTTATTTAATTGTGTTAAATGCATCAAGTCTTTTATGACTTGATGCTTTGCTCATGCTCTTAGTATATGTTTCTGATACGTGTACCGCAATGTTTACCTTTTCTAATAATTAGTTTTTCCTAAACAAAAAACTCACACACATTGTTTAAGCTGAGACTTGAATTTAGTTTACTAATAATTGTAACTTTATGAACGTTTGTTTAGCATTTTGAAAAATATTTCTAAAATTTAGAAATCTAGATTCTAGATTTAAATAATAATATCATGCAATGATAGAAGAGTTTGTGTGCCCAAGTTTGCCAGAGATTTTGGTTTGTTTTGGGGACTTCAATATGCTTCATGGCAGCTAATTAAAGATTTTTTTTCCTTTAACAGAAACTAAAGATGTAAGAACAAAATTAGCAAATGGTCTGAGTTCTGAGTTGTGATTTTAATTTCTAATGCTATATACCAATGGCCTTTATATAGATAAAACTGAAATAGGTCAACTCGTATTACCTGTTTAATAAACAGGTTGTGTTTCGGCTAAGCAGGTATTAAATAGGTTAACCCGTAAACCCATTTAAGTATGCAAACTTCTACAAATTGAAATATATAACTTGGATAATGTGAAATTTGAATTTAAATATATATTTTTATATACTTAATATGACATTGAATCACGATTATAGCTTGAATATTATTAAAATTGTTGTATAGATATTTATAAGTTATTTTTTTCATTTATTAAATCAATATATCATTTTTAGATTATAACTAGTTGAATCGATAAACCACTAACCTTCTTTACTGCTTGAACTGTTTACTTAAACATATTAAACGAGTCACAAATGGGTTATATGTGTTATGCAAGTCTGAGTTAGGGTTTAGTTTCTTTGCACGATTAATAAATGGTTTATTTGGATAGAAATTATAACAACCCGTCAACCCGCGAAACCGAGTAAGTCAACCCGAACACGATTCTATTGGCACCCTTAACTTTTATGCTTGTTTCGGCATTTTCTAGTGGGTCATGCTATTTTGTTGGATAGTATAAGTGTGGGACCAGCACTTTGTTATTTCCTTTGACTTTGTGTCCTATATGTTGTCGACGCTGACGTGGGTTTTCCTTTGATAAGAAGATTGGATGCCTTTCGTTTGTAATGTTTTGTTTGTTTGGTTGTTGGTACTAGTAATATATTGATGCTTTTCTAAAAGCAATAATGTGTAAACGAATACTATATACTAAGTACGTAGTATATGATTAAGTGGTCTGGTGATTGTGTTCACTTCAACCCAATCAAATATTTGTGATTTTTGTTTTCCATCATGGAATAATTAACTGTTAATGTGAAGATGGACGGGAATAACAATTTAGATCGGTATTCTTTTTATCTTTGGATGGGCCAAAAGCCAACAAAACCTATTAGCTACGTCACAAATTAAAAATCTATGTGCATGACATTAGTACTGTAACTAAGATCATTTTTGGGTGGGCTAACACAGCTCCGTCCCTGATTGTGATAAGTGTACCCGTAATTTTCCACCAATTAAGTGTATTACAAACTGTGTATGACAAACTTTTTTGTTTTTGTTTTGGTTGATAGGGATACGTCTGAATGTCTGATGTGTATGTGTACCATACAAGATGTTTTAACAGCGCTTATCAACTATGATGAGCATATGCACCATAACAGCCATCCAAAGCAAGACAAGATATATCAGCTTTAATTTCTTATTTATACCATTTGTGACATTACAATCATCATAATATAACAGAAACTTATATCATTTAGAATCAAAGAAACCTACATTTGATTCAAATTCACTTTGCAAAGCATGATCAAGTAAAGCCTCAGACTCCATCATCAACTCTGGACTTAACCTAAACATCAACACACAAAACTCCATTTGATTAAGAGCACCATCACCATCATAGTCACCTTCTTTTAACATGCTTATTAACTCGTCGTCTCGTAAATCTTGCAACCCAAGTAATGAAGAATTGCACTTCAAGCTTTCAAATGTGATGACACCTTTATCTTTATCCATTAACAAATTGAACCCATTACATAGCTCGTTTATTAGACCTTCACCTCCTAGCTTTTCTGCCATTTTTGGTAGCATGTCACAAAAATTTTCTCTTGCTTCTGAACCCATCTTTTATGAAATGGTTTCTGATAAGTTAATGTTGTGGTTGATGTATTGGTATGCCAAGAATGATGGATGTGGTCTTGGGGTTTGAAAGTCTTGTAAATTGAAGGTGGTTTATATACAGGGGAAGTGTCATTTTTATTTCAATTTGTTTATATATTGCACAATGGTCAGTAAAGTATGTGTAATGACGTTTGGAACCCTCAACTATTATTCAAACGTATCTATGGCTTGGCACTTAAGATTGTGATTTAGAGTGAAGGCATTATGTTAGGTTCAACACTATGTCTAACCCATGCTAATAGTTAAAATCATGCCTAAACTCTTGTTACTAAAGCAACTTAACTACAAGTTTTACTTAATTTTGGAAACATTGCGATACAATGCAATTTTTTAGGAATGTTATAAAGAACTAGTCTGATTATTAATGAAGTTGTTGGACGCTTATATAATATTTGTACGACATGATAATAATAGAACTATGATAATCTTTATAGATGTATTTAAACTCGTGAATTCACATTTATTTAATTGAAGGTAAGTCAACGAGAATTACATTAATCATTTTTACTTTCTCAATCTGATAATAGGTGATACGAAGTTGTACTCCCTCAACTCTATAAACATCTAAAATATTGTTTAACAATGTTAAAATAGTCATGTGGATCACTATCATGATAAGAATTATTGTATTCAAATGATCTACGCATCCATTGATCTTACTCAGAACAAATTATATAATCGAAGTATCGAACACAGTTAGGGAAACAAATTTGATATCCACTTAACCTTAAAGGTCACAAAGTGAATGTTTGAGATAGTTAAGAGGTGCAAAGAAAAAGTAATAGAGGTATGGGGTTCGACGAAATGGTGTTGATGCTTTGATTTTTAGAGACAATTAAGCCAACTCTTTCCTAGAAGAACCGCTTTTGCCTACTTGCCACCTGGAATTTATTTTTTAATATGTTAAGATTCACAAGTCCCGATATTGTTTCCATAATTCAAACATCTTACGGATTCCCTTGTTCCTTAGTCTTATTTTGGTCACGTCTAAGCAGACACATACATATAAAAATTGTGAATTCATGTATGGTTTTATCTTGTAGGTAGGATAAAAGTTTGTTTTATCTTTTCTTGGGTTGACTAAAGGTTTGGTTATTGTTTGGTTCAAAGTTTCAAACCAACCGAATACAATGAAACTACATGAGCTTTGGATCCTAAAATATGAGAGAGAACTGTCACCACTAAATGCTAACCAAAGCAACCCAACCGAGTTACAACGGCTCACTATGTCCTCTTTTACTTGCAAGTCGCTACTTGAAACCTCGCGATCACAATATTCCCCAAGAGTCGTGAGCTAACTTGACTCTCCTGTTCATTGACTATGCAGGATTACAATGAGGTGTTACAAACGTACACCATCCGCTAGAAATCATTGTCCTCGACATGTTTGCCTCACCATTTACCCCAAATTACAGGGGTGCCTTTGATATCGTTATGTAACATCTCCAACAGCGTAACGAAATTGTCCATTTTGCATTCAAGTCTCAACTTTGGGCTCACGATATCCCCCAAAAACATGTCATCATCATAGTCAAAGGGATTAGCCAATATACATTTAAGTGATTTAACAGTAGTTACCTAAATCTTATACTCCATAGACAACCATACTAATAAATATAAACTAGCAAAGTGCTAAGATTTACAATGAGAATGCATAATATTTTCGACCACAACTAATCTAAAACTACTACATATTTCAACTGTAATCCTAAAACCAAAGGAGTAAGTTTCATTCAAAGTTCAAACACCATTCGTTTGGGCTTGTTGGACAGTACTAGTTACATGGGCCTATATGGGGGAACTTGGACCGAAGCCTGGAGGTGGAATTATGTTGTTATTGGACTTGTTAGTGTAGTTATTTATGTTCAAGGTTTTTAAGATCGGGATCATACCTATGATCGTTTTTATCTTTGCAAGATCGTGAACGTAAGATCGGATCGGGATCCTAAGATCCTACTATTATGTTATTTTTTATAATCTTTGTAATATTATTCAAATCTACAAATTATTATATATTATAACCATGAAATTACATGAATGTTTCATGGAAATATTGTCTTAAATTATAAATATGAAATGTTTAAGAAGAATCACATGTTCTTTAAATTATATAAAAACATAAACCATAAATTTATAGTTTTTTGGTTTGCGGTTCTATAAAAGTAAGATCGGATCGGAGAAGATTTTAAGATCCTATGGTCAAGATTGGGATCCTATAAGATCTTAAGCTTGTTAAGATCCTACGTAGGATACGGATCGTTTTTGCTTTGTAGAATCATAAAATCGTAAGATCCTAAAATCAGAATCTGGATCTTAACAACTATAGTTATGTTGCTGGACTTGTAATGCACCCTGGCCTGTTGAATGTTGTCTGCCAACCCATATTGGGCCAGCAGACGTTGATGGGCTTGCACCAGCTGACCAGTTGTGATTTACCCATACCAGACAAGGAGTTAGTATTATTAAGTTGACCATTGTGTTGTCTATTATGAGATAAAGACCATAGGCTATTATGAGTAGAAACCATATTGTTACGACCTTTTGTATCATGAATAAATCAGCACCCCGCACCCCATTTACACGTACCAGTACGACCAAAATGACGACACACATTAGTTGAAGACTGTCCACGAGAGTCACGGTTTCAGTTTTGAGATGAAGAACTCTCGGCTAACAAAACATGAGGTGTCGAGGGTGTGATTATGGAACCTGAAGGGTTTGTTTTATGTTTTAAACGAAGGTCCTCAGTCGTAACCATGGGCCTTACGGTGTCAAGGTCAGGAAACAGGTCACGGTGTGCAGTTATGCTAGTGCGTGAGCAAGCCGGTCACTCAAACCATTGATGGCATAAGTGACGAGGTCGACATCATGCATGGGAGAGCCAAGGTCGGAAAGCGAGGTAGCGATGGATTAAATCTTAGCAAAATAAGCTTCTAGTGTCATGTCTCCTATGTCCAATATGCGTAATTGTACAAATTAATGAACAAGATAGCAAAGAACCCAACCAACATCCCCTTGGTTTAATTTATTATTACAAATTTATAAGAGTTTTACAAAGAAAAGATTAATCAAATGATTACAACTTAAACAATAACCAAACTATTACTTGATCACAAACTGTGATCAACCAAACTAATACAAAGAATAACAGACTAAAGATCAGAAATATTGAGAGAAACTGTGTGAGAATGTAATCGTAAAAAGTGAGAGAAACGTCTTAGGGTTTGGTCTTTATACACCTTCAACACCAACTTACACATGAGTCCCCTGACCATTGCACTTTAGCCCTTTGACCTTTTATTAATAGATACATGCACATACAAAACAAACAAAACAAGTCCCTGTACTAGAAACAAGGTTAGAATAAAGATTCATTTGTACAGGTTAGACCCCTGTACCATGAATAAAGTTTGATAATCTCAACACCCTCCCTCAAACTTTATACCCTGAATATGTCTTTCAGTTTAAGTTTTTCACACAACAACTTGTGCTGCTGCACATATAACCCTTTGGCAAAAATATCAGCAATCTGCTGTGTAGTATGAACCTTTATGGTCTTAACTACACCAATAGAAACTTTTTCTCTAATCAAGTGTAAGTCAATCTCAAAATGTTTTGATTTTTCATGCAATACAGGATTTACAGCAAGCTGCAAAGCAGAAATATTATTACAAAACATTTCAACTGGACCAGTAATTCCAAACTCTCTTAAGATGTTGCAAATCCAAATGATCTCACAAGTGGCAAAAGCCATCACCTATATTCAGCTTCAGTTGAAGATCTGGATAAGGTAGCTTGCTTCATACTTTTCCAAGAAGCCAACGAATCACCCACAAACACACAAAAGCTTGAAACTGACTTTCAAGTAACTGGACATTTTGCCCAGTCAGAGTCAGTATAGACTTTTAACCCTAAATTGTCCAGTTTTAGAAAACTGAACACCACAATCAGGAGAACCCTTAAGATATCTAAGAACTCTTAAGGCAATTTTAAGATGAGATGTAAGAGGGAGAGTGCATATATTGACTCAAACATTGAACAAAATAAGAAATATTTGGTCTTGTATGAGTTAAATATATTAACTTTCCAATAAGTTTTTGGTAGTTAGAAATATTAGATTAAGGTTTATCTTCAGGGCTTTCAATATGATTCAAAATATAATTTGTAGGCAAAGGACTAGAAACAGGTTTAGCTGCAAGAAGCCCAAATTCATGAAGCAGTTCTAAATAATATTTCCTCTGAGATAAACATAAACCATCATCATTTCTTAAAACTTCAATTCCCCAAAAATACTTAAGCAAACCCAAATCTTTAATTTGAAATTTACTTTTCAAAGAACTTTTAAATTTATCAATCTCTTTAACATCACTTCCAGTAACCACAATATCATCAACATACACAAGCAAAGCCATAAAGCTCTTACATGATCCTTTAATAAACAAAGAGTAATCATATTTACTATGAACAAACCCATGATCAGTAAGAGTAGCTCCAAGCTTAGCATTCCATTGCCTTGGAGCTTGCTTAAGCCCATACAATGATTTGTTAAGCTTGCAGACTCTGTTTTTGTTAGCAAAACCAGGAGGCATGGTCATATAAACATCCTCATTTAAGTCACCATATAAGAAAGCATTGTTCACATCAAGTTGATATAAAGGCCAATCATTTTGAATAGCAATATTGATTAAGCATCTAACTGTAGTCATTTTAACAACAGGACTAATTATTTCATCATAATCAACACCCTCCTTGTTACCACAACCTTTAGCAACAAGGCTAGCTTTAAACTTTTCAATTTCACCTGATGCTTTATACTTAATTTTAAAAACCCATTTACTTCCTATAGGTTTTCTACCTAAAGGGAGCTCGCATTCAATCCAAGTATTATTCTCAGCTAAAGCTTTGATTTCAGTGTTCATAGCATCAATCAAATTTTTATCAGTGGCAGCCTCATCGTAAGAACTGGTTCAACAGACTTATTTAAAGACATAGAAAAACAATAGTTACCAAAACTTAAGTGAGCATACTTAACCACTTTTTCAAGCCCATATTTTTTACTGATATTAACCACATAATCATTAGCCTTAGCAGGCATCCTAGAATTTCTACTAGATCTTCTAAGATTTTCAGGCTACTCAACCCCTATGTTCTCATCAGGATTCAAAACATTTGGATCATAATTGCTAGCAACATTATTATTACCAAGAGAATTCAAATCATTTTGAATGTTTGAATCATTGCCCTCAGAGATGCTTTGTTCACCTATAGAAGTTGCAGAACCATCCTCAACATTAACAGTTTTAGGACTGCTAACAGAATGAGGGGTCCTACCTTCATCATTGGGCGTAGCTTTCTCTACATCACTGGGTCTTTTAGGAAAGTGGTTGTCAAAAACATCAAAAAAATTCAAGTGATTTAACTGAGATTCTTGATTTAAATCAGACATAGTTTCATTTAAAAGTTGAGAATTCATTTTAAAAGAAAACATATTTTCATAAAAATTAACACCCCTTGAGTAAAAAATAGACTTATCATCTAGATTCTAGACTATAAAGTTTATATGCCTTTTTGTTAGTAGAAAAATCAATTAAAACACACTAGATAGATCTTTTAGAATACTTATCAAAATTATTTAAAACAGTGGCATAACACAGACAACCAAAATTCCTAATATAAGAAAGCTTAGGTTTAAATCCATAAATCATTTCAAAAGGACATTTTCCATTGAGAACAGATGAGGGCAGCCTGTTAATTAGATAAACAACATTTAAAACACATGTAGACCACATATTCAAAGGAATCCCTCCCTGAAACATAAGACTCCTAGCAACATTAAGAAGATGTCTATGTTTCCTTTCATCAATCCCATTTTGCTGAGGGGTATAGGCACAAGTGGTCTGATGAATTATTCCAGTTTGATCAAAAAATTGATGCATATTATTATTGACAAACTCTGTCCCATTATCAGATCTAACAATCTTTATTTTACAATCAAACTGAGTTTTCATCATGTGATAAAAAGATTTAAACATATTATAAACCTCATCTTTAGTTTTGATAAGATAAACCCAAACACCCCTGGAATAATCATCCACAATAGTCAAAAAATATCTAAAACCATCTCTGGTAATAACCCTGTAAGGTCCCCAGAGATCAAGATGAATAAGATCACCAACAGCAGATGACCTATGGTCACTGAAAGGGAAAGTGTGAGCATTAAAGAAATATATAGAAAAGTGATGGTCATTCTCGTAATTATAACAATGTAACGTGGCGTAGTTTATGTAATAGAATAGTAAATGAGCTTGTGGATTGGGCTAAGCTAATAGGTTATTAGTTATGTTAAGCTAAGACTATTTATTCATGTTGTAATCCAAGCCCAATCCACAAACCAAACAAGGCCCATAGAAAGCCCATCCATCCCATGTGATGGAAGTATAAAAGGCACAAACCTCCTCATTTGAGAGGTGTGCTTGAGTGTGTAATGTGTGTGTTTTATTTATAAAAGTTCTCTTTATCTAAAAAAAAAATAAATAAATAAATAAATAAATAAAAAGACATGATTAAAATGTGATAAAAAATGTTTAAAGATCGTGGTTGAATCTCAAAAGAGCTCGACTCAGTTATAACCCTCGAATTGACGAAGCTTAAAATATCTGTAATCGAAAAGACTTGTCCTGGACGGGTAATAATTTCAAGCTGGTCTAACCAGTGATGTAAACGTGTCTCGAATAGGACTTGTCTAAGTAGAATGTACCAATTCGAGAAACTTTCTTTGGACTTGACCAGGCCGGGTAATAATTTCAAGCTAGTCTAACTAGTGATGTAAACGTGTCTCGAATCGGTCTTGTTCACTGAAAGTCGATCAATTCAAAAAGTGCGAACTCTACCCAACATGTGCAAATTTATATTAAAAAACTTATGAGCACATGTGAAGGGGGAGTATTTTAGAAAAATGCAAAACTCTCGAAGTGTTAACCAAAAATGTGTTTTATAATCATAAACACTTTGAGAGATTTTACAAAAAGTTTTATGGCATGTGATCAACAATAGGATAGTCATGAAGATATAAGATGACTAAGGTTATGGAAAACCGTCCTATGATCCGCCAGTGCCGGAGGGATCTACCCGAGGACAACACCAATAGTATAGTACTAGAAGTCCTTAGGTATGATTTGAAAAAAGGAGTAAGAATGAAAGGAGAAAGAAGGGGTTGAAGAATAAAAATAAAAGTAATGAAAAGGGTGAAAAGAAATAGCCCTCCATATGTTCAACCTTAGGGCAGAAACCGGGTTCAACTCATATGCTACCGGTTGTTACAAAAGTGACACCGGTATTGAAGACAAGACGTCATGGACCCAGTGACGCACTGCACTTAACCTTGTAAGCCACTCAAGTTCTCTCAAAAGAGCTTGTTTCATTCTCACGGGGAACCCTGCATAATCTATCGACCGCTCATTACGAGCTATGTTGATGTTGAAACAGGAGACGCCTCCCCGGTCTCCGATGACTAAATGTGCACTTATTGAGTCTAGAGCCGCGAGATACATCAAAGGATCTCATAGGAACACTTGATGCTTCTACACTGGTGATCAGCATTAAGGACGCCGGTTGTAAATTATAGAGTCCTACGCAGATCTTAGCAATCTGCCAGAACATTTATGAGAGGATTCACAATTGTAATTCTCAGTGATTGAATGGAAATTCCTGCCAGGGTCAACATCAAACAGCCCTGACAGCAGGTCACTTCGGTAATTCCTTGTGGGTTACGCTTAGTGTTCGCGGTGGTTCCAAACAGTCTACAGTCGTGGGGTGATCTCCAGCGACTCACCCAATCGTTGATCTACTTCGGTAGATCTTGTAAGCTCTCTCGGGGGCATCCGATTTGGGAACGGCCTTGGTAAGGGATAGAGAGAGTTTTTACACTATGCTGTTAACGATCTCTAATTCCGAACCTGTAAGTACCAAATGTTTATTACTAACCATTTTCATGCAGCTACCCTTACCTCATTATTATCATCACCACCACACTAGTTTCCACATGCTCATACATACATCACGAAGTCAAAGAAAAGTCCTCATCAAAGATCAAAGCAAAGAAAAGTTCAAAGAAAGATTCTACGTTATGTGAAAGAATCTACAAAGTAAAGTGATAAAGATCAGTGTGAAAGAACGGGAACAACAAATGTATGTATCACAAAGACTAATGACGTATGAGCATGTTGGAAAGGCGTATAACCACCAAAGACAAATAAGTAACGAAAGGCAGATGACACCATAATACAATCACAACAACAACAACAAGAATAAAGAACAAAGAAAAGTCATTTATCAAAGATCACAAAGCATGAAGGAACAAAGATTAAACACTATTCTACAACGACACACAAATTCAAAACAACCAAGACAGAAGACCTAATCACGTAGAGCATCATTCGAATGACCACCCCTTAGGGGGAGATTGTTAGCATTAAAGAAATATATAGAAAAGTGATGGTCATTCTCATAATTATAACTTTGTAACGTGTCGTAGTTTATGTAATAGAATAGTAAATGAGCTCGTGGATTGGGCTAAACTAATAGGTTATTAGTTATGTTAAGCTAAGACTATTTATTCATGTTGTAATCTAAGCCCAATCCATAAACCAAACAAGGCCCATAGCCATCCATCCCATGTGATGGAAGTATAAAAGGCACAAACCTTCTCATTTGAGAGGTGTGCTTGAGTGTGTTTTATTTATAAAAGTTCTCTTTATCTCTCTACTTTCTCTCTCTAACATACGCATCATTCAAGTCACCAACGTGCTTAATAGATTAGTGATAGAGTTTGTCTAAGGTCCTACAGAAAGGCTCCCTTGTTTGTTTAGCTCTGTGACAAATGTCACAAGGAGAAACATATGAACGAGTAGTCACCTTTAAATCATTTTAATCAATAACCTGATCAGCAGGATGACTAAGTCTGGTGTGCCACAAAGATTTGGAAACATAAGCAAATATTACCTACAGTCTGACAAACAAGTTGATAAACAAGTATAGGCCACCAGACTCACTACCGGTCCCCATGAGTTTGTTTTGAGTTAAATCCTGAATATAGCATTTATTTTCATTAAACCCAACAAACATTTTACTGTCTCTAATCAACTTATGCACAGACAAAAGGCTAACACAGTACTCAGCCACAACCAAAACATCATACAGNATGAAGATATAAGATGACTAAGGTTAGGGAAAATCGTCCTATGATCCGCCAGTGCCGGAGGGATCTACCCAAGGACAACACCAATAGTATAGTACTAGAAGTCCTTAGGTATGATTTGAAAAAAGGAGTAAGAATGAAAGGAGAAAGAAGGGGTTGAAGAATAAAAATAAAAGTAATGAAAAGGGTGAAAAGAAATAGCCCTCCATATGTTCAACCTTAGGACAGAAACCGGGTTCAACTCATATGCTACTGGTTGTTACAAAAGTGACACCGGTATTAAAGACAAGACGTCATGGACCCAGTGACGCACTGCACTTAACCTTCTAAGCCACTCAAGTTCTCTCAAAAGAGCTTGTTTCATTCTCACGGGGAACCCTGCATAATCTATCGACCGCTCATTACGAGCTCTGTTGATATTGAAACAGGAGACGCCTCCCCGGTCTCCGATGACTAAATGTGCACTTATTGAGTCTAGAGCCACGAGATACATCAAAGGATCTCATAGGAACACTTGATGCTTCTACACTGGTGATCAGCATTAAGGACACCGGTTGTAAATTATAGAGTCCTACGCAGATCTTAGCAATCTGCCAGAACATTTATGAGAGTATTCACAATTGTAATTCTCAGTGATTGAATGGAAATTCCTGCCAGGGTCAACATCAAACAGCCCTGACAGCAGGTCACTTCGGTAATTCCTTGTGGGTTACGCTTAGTGTTCGCGGTGGTTCCAAACAGTCTACAGTCGCGGGGTGATCTCCAGCGACTCACCCAATCGTTGATCTACTTCGGTAGATATTGTAAGCTCTCTCGGGGGCATCCGATTTGGGAATGGCCTTGGTAAGGGTTAGAGAGAGTTTTCACACTATGCTGTTAACGATCTCTAATTCCGAACCTGTAAGTACCGAATGTTTATTACTAGCCATTTTCATGCAGCTACCTTAACTCATTATTATCATCACCACCACACTAGTTTCCACATGCTCATACATACATCACGAAGTCAAAGAAAAGTCCTCATCAAAGATCAAAGCAAAGAAAAGTTCAAAGAAAGATTCTATGTTATGTGAAAGAATCTACAAAGTAAAGTGATAAAGATCAGTGTGAAAGAACGGGAACAACAAATGTATGTATCTCAAAGACTAATGACGTATGAGCATGTTGGAAATGCGTATAACCACCAAAGACAAAGAAGTAACGAAAGGCAGATGACACCATAATACAATCACAACAACAACAACAAGAACAAAGAACAAAGAAAAGTCATTTATCAAAGATCACAAAGCATGAAGGAACACAGATTAAAGACTATTCTACAACGACACACAAATTCAAAACAACCAAGACAGAAGACCTAATCACGTAGAGCATCATTCGAATGACCACCCCTTAGGGGGATATTGTTAGCATTAAAGAAATATATAGAAAAGTGATGGTCATTCTCATAATTATAACTTTGTAACGTGTCGTAGTTTATGTAATAGAATAGTAAATGAGCTCGTGGATTGGGCTAAACTAATAGGTTATTAGTTATGTTAAGCTAAGTCTATTTATTCATGTTGTAATCTAAGCCCAATCCATAAAACAAACAAGGCCCATAGAAAGCCCATCCATCCCATGTGATGGAAGTATAAAAGGCACAAACTTCCTCATTTGAGAGGTGTGCTTGAGTGTGTAATGTGTGTGTTTTATTTATAAAGTTCTCTTTATCTCTCTACTTTCTCTCTCTAACATACGCATCATTCAAGTCACCAACGTGCTTAATAGATTAGTGATAGAGTTTGTCTAAGGTCCTACAGAAAGGCTCCCTTGTTTGTTTAGCTCTTTGACAAATGTCACAAGGAGAAACATGTGAACGAGTAGTCACCTTTAAATCATTTTAACCAATAACCTGATCAGCAGGATGACTAAGTCTGGTGTGCCACAAAGATTTGGAAACATAAGCAAATATTACCTACAGTCTGACAAACAAGTTGATAAACAAGTATAGGCCACCAGACTCACTACCAGTCCCCATGAGTTTGTTTTGAGTTAAATCCTGAATATAACATTTATTTTCATTAAACCCAACAAACATTTTACTGTCTCTAATCAACTTATGCACAGACAAAAGGCTAAAACAGTACTCAGGCACAACCAAAACATCATACCGAACAACATTATTAGAAAGATACAAATTTCCAATGTATTTAATTTAGCGAGTGTACCATTAGGATGTGCAACAGTAAGATTAAGATAAGAAATATCAATAATTCCAAACATATTTTTAGTTGTTACTGTCATATGCTGATTTGCCTCTGAGTCTATGATCTAACCCATACTTATGTTGCATAAAACAGAATTACTATTAGAAAATCTGTGAAAGTTGATATTAAAAAACACATTACAATTTAAAAAGCTTGGCATACCTGCCATGTTGGCTTGAATGTTGCCAAAAGGCATATCATTAATGAGAGCCATTAACTTCATTATTTGTTCACTAGTGAAAGAGAGAGATTGAGGAGAAGAGGACTGAGAAGAACTATTTTGAGAAATATCAGTAGTAGCATTAGCATTAAAACCAGACTTAACACCAGATTTAGAAGAGGGTTTTATATAACCAGGTGGATATCCAATAATGTCAAAACATCTTTCAATAGTATGTCCAACTTTCCCACAGTTTTTACAATTTAAATTCAAATTAGGACCTCTATTATTACCACTAGTGTTACCACCAGTGGTACCATTGCTATTAAACTTTTTGTTATCAAATCTTTTAAAACCATTATTAGAACCAACATTGTTTCCAGAATTTGAAAATTTAGTTTTAGAAACAAAACTAGAAGCTTGATTTTTAGAAACAGAAGCAGTAGAAGATGATGTAATCCCTCTATGAGACTCCTCCCTAAAGACAATAGTAAAAGCATTTTTAACATTAGGTAAAGTTTCTCTAGTTAACAAACTGCTCCTAATTGGTTGATAAACATTATTTAAGCCCATTAGAAATTGCATAAGTTTAATAAGATCATTATGTTTAGACACATCTTCTCTAAACCAGACTTAACACCAGATTTAGAAGAGGGTTTTATATAACCAGGTGGATATCCAATAATGTCAAAACATCTTTCAATAGTGTGTCCAACTTTCCCACAGTTTTTACAATTTAAATTCAAATTAGGACCTCTATTATTACCACTAGTGTTACCACCAGTGGTACCATTGTTATTAAACTTTTTGTTATCAAATCTTTTAAAACCATTATTAGAACCAACATTGTTTCCAGAATTTGAAAAATTAGTTTTAGAAACAAAACTAGAAGCTTGGTTTTTAGAAACAGAAGAAGTAGAAGATGAAGGAATCCCTCTATGAGACTCCTCCCTAGAGACAATATTAAAAGCATCTTTAACATTAGGTAAAGTTTCTCTAGTTAACAGACTGCTCCTAATTGGTTGATAAACATCATTTAAGCCCATTAGAAATTGCATAAGTTTAATAAGATCATTATGTTTAGACACATCTTCTCTAGCAGGACAAGAACACTTAGGCAATTTTGTCAAAATAGCAAATTCTCTCCACAATGAGTTAAGCTTATGATAGTATTCAGAAACAGACAAATCTCCTTGTTTAAAACTATGTATTTTCTGCATTAAATTGAACATAACAGACCCATCTAGTTTATCATAAGTTTCTTTAAGTTCAACCTGAACATCAGCAGCATTATCAGAAAAGATTTGACCCAAGTATAAATCCTCAGACACAGAGTTTAAAAGCCAAGATAAGACAATAGCATTACACCTTTCCGACTGATTAGTCTGTGGAGAACTAGACAGATATTGATCTTTCTTACAAGAACCATTTATAAATCCAGTTTTATTCCTAGTGTGAATAGCTAATTTCATAGCAGTGGCCCAAACCCTATAATTTTCAGTTCTAGTTAATTTCACAGATACAATAGTACTGGTTCCAAAATCATTATTATTCAGATGCAAAGGATTAACCAAATCAAGACTACTAATCAAAATCTCATTACTACCACTAACACCACAAGTCATAATGAATAAACAAAAAATAAGCACAAAAAACAGAAAATAAACAGAACAATTAACAAACTAAGAGGACAATAAAATAAAGCAAAAAATAAAACACACATCCAAGAATAACAGATGCTCAGCAGAGTGAACTGGGTGTGGTCAGAGCAGGTATCCTTGCCACTCAAAGTGGTAGGTCAAGATGTTAACCACACCGTTTGGACCTACTCAACTTAAACATAGTTATCTTAAGAAAAATGCCTTACAATGCTTTAAAGAATAGAAGCAGCGGAAGACATAAGAATCAATAACCAGAAAGATCACCAGAATAACAATCCCCAAATCAGCCATAAATTAGGGTTTCAAGATCGAGACCCTAATTCACCAACCATTCAGCAAAACACCAGAGAACAATATAGCCAAATCGGATCGACAAGAACCTGAACAGACCAAGATTCAACAAACAAATGTTGAATCAAACAGAAAATAAGTTAAGTTGAAAAACCCCCAATTTTTAAGATGAAACCCTAAATATATTTGAAACCCTAAAAATCAATTAACCACCCTAAACAAGCTTGGGCTCTGATACCATGTATAAATTAATGAACAAGATAGCAAAGAACCCAACCAACCTCCCCTTGGTTCAATTTATTATTAAAAATTTATAAGAGTTTTACAAAGAAAAGAATAATCAAACGATTAATCAAATGATTACAACTTAAACAATAACCAAACTATTACTTGATCACAAACTGTGATCAACCAAACTAATACAAAGAATAACAGACTGAAGATCATAAAGATTGAGTGAAACTATGTGAGAATGTAATCGTAAAAAGTGGGAGAAACGTCTTAGGGTTTGGTCTTCATATACCTTCAACACCGACTTGCACATGAGTCCTTTGACCATTGCACTTTAGCCCTTTGACCTTTTATTAATAGATACTTGCACATACAACAAACAAAACAAGTCCCTGTACTAGAAACAAGGTTAGAATACAGATTCATTTGTACAGGTTAGACCCCTATACCATGAATAAAGTTTGATAAACTCAACAATAATTCACCTCGTAAGGCGATGGTTTTGGTTCTTTTATTGTCTATATTTTTTTTGAGAAAAGACCAAGCATCAAGGGCAATATATTTTAGGGTTAGCCTTAACAAGAATGCTAACGAGAACATCATTACACGTCAACAAGATCCAAGACTTAACATTAGAATCTACCTTTAACCACTCCGCGGTAGGAGGAACAACGGTACTTGAAGATGTCACGGCCCAGGGGCGGAGTTATGTACGGAGGGGGCACGGTGGGCACGTGCCCCCTCACTACATTCTGGTGTAGTGTAATTTTTTCAAAGATTCTCATGTTTGTCGTCATTTTGCCCCCCCCCCCCTCTTAAAACCAAATAAACGAAATAAAGTTGAACAAAGGAGCTCTATGGTTGGAAGGTCTAGTGTTGCCGGAAATATAATGTTGCCGGAAATATAAGCGTGGGAATAAAGATGAAGTTTGTTAAAGAAGATGAGTTGTTTTTTTACTTTTTCAAAAGAGTGGGAAAGATAAAAGGGTTTTTTCTTGTAACTTGTAATTGTAAGGTAAAGTTGACTTTGTATGTGGGTGAGAGATGTCCACGTTGTATTGATCTTTGGATCTTTGCTACTCGTATATATTTCACACGTGAAATGCACTTTTAGTTTGCTACTTTGTTTGTTTTGATATTTGCTATATACTGTATTTTCACAATAATGATTGAGGTGTTTAACTATTTTTGTCTTTTTTGTTTTCTAATTAAATTTATAGAAGTTAATTCCATTTAAGAAAATAAAATGCATTGATCGGAGTGGTTTTGCTATACAATTTATGTTAAAGTGTCACTTCATTTGTTAAAACAAACTGTTGCACCAAGATGACGTGATCCAACACTTCCAAACCCTCACAATGGTTCTTGAAAATTAAAAGAAGCACCAGGATGAGTAGTTCGACTTTGCAATATGGAGTTTAACCGGGACGAGGCTTGTGATGGGAGGTATGGCACGGAGCTTGTCTGACTTGGAGAGCGGACTTGTGAATAAAGGACGTGAATGAAGGCTTAAGGTTTGGATATATAGTGTTGCTTGTTAAACGTTTGCTTATGGACTACAAACTTGTGATGGAGAGTGTGACTGGTAGTTGTTTGTTTATTATCACAAACAAAGATGGAGACTTGGAAACCGGAAAAAGAGGGGAAAAAATATTAGGGTTTGATTAGGAGAGGATTGAAGGCTGTGATACCATGTAATCAGGGATAATTCTCATTCCTCTGTATTGAATTTACAGGCTTGGCCCAATACAAAATATGTTAGTCTCTAAGTAATAGTCCACTAACAAATACGCATACAATGTAAATTAATTAAAATTCTAAGTTTCAATTTTTATTTTGTGTATACTAGTTATAATACCCGTGCACGCACGGGGTTTTTCTAGAAAAATTTTATTATATAGTATTATCGTTTAAAAACAGAAAATCTTATGTATATTTTAAAAAGTTAGAGTATCAACATGTGTGAAAGTAAGAAAAATAGTTAGCAGAAATTGTAAATATAACCGTGGCATCGACCTTGTATTGGATTCTTGAGCGCATCTCCTTATAATATTATTGGGCCAAAGGTTCTTTGATCACATGGGTTTACAAATAAATCAAATTTATTTTAAAATTTTTGTTTACTATAAGGATATATAAGAATTTACCCTTGAAAATTATGATATAAGTACAACTAATAAGTATACATGAGTTTTTCATTATGTATTAATATCAATTAATATTTTGTAAAAATTTTATTGGATGAAAGATTTAACTTTGTTTAGCTGACATAGATGTTATGTTGAGGTTGATGTTGTTGTTTAACTTCAACTATTGATATCATGTTGTACAAAATGTGTGAGTTTAGTAGCACATAATGAGCGTTGATGAAGTTTTTTAAAAATGTTTTTCCGGATATCCTTTTATAAACTTTAAATAATAATTACATGAGTCGTTATAAGTACAATCGCGTATATTTATTTTCATATCACAACAACTCGTACTTACCATTTGATATTTATATTACCGTTAATAATAATTTAAATGAATTTAATATTCAAACCCGTATACGTATAGATTAAACTTTTAAATAGGATAACATGAGTTCTTATTTATATTTAACGTACATAGTAAAAAGATATTTTAATAGATGAAAGTTTGAAACTAATATTTATCTTAAAAGTATTTAATGTATATTAAAACTAATTCGTACATTTATAAATTTTGTAAGTTTAATGAATGAAAGTCTCAAACCAATACCAATACTCATGTAATTGTAAACAAAGTTCATATTACAAAGTGTAGCGGGTATAAAGTGTAAGGGGTTATTTGTTTATTATTTAAAATTATAAAAAAATATGGAGATTTATAATTTTACACTTAACTCCATATAATATATTTACAATTCAACCACTAATGTTTTATTAATTACCTCCTATTTTTCTAAGTTTTTATTTTTATAAATTTGACACCTATATTTTTATGTGTTTTTTTTTTCTCAATCAAATTCTCCACCAAATTTATTAAAGTTTGACCAAAATCAATTCAATTTTGACTTTTTATTGGCCAATTATATTGCTCGATTTCGNTTATAATTTTACACTTAACTCCATATAATATATTTACAATTCAACCACTAATGTTTTATTAATTACCTCCTATTTTTCTAAGTTTTTATTTTTATAAATTTGACACCTATATTTTTATGTGTTTTTTTTTTCTCAATCAAATTCTCCACCAAATTTATTAAAGTTTGACCAAAATCAATTCAATTTTGACTTTTTATTGGCCAATTATATTGCTCGATTTCGCCTATATGTCAAAATCGAGCATCCTATTGGTCCAATTTTTTTCCACTAAGATTGTTTTGTCAAAAAAACTCCGAAATGATGTAATTCTTTTATATAAAAGATTACTGCTTGTTTCACACTTTCACTTTTAAAAATAATAAAAGAATTGTCGTACATTGTGTTTCATATTTTCAAATTTTATTTATGTATGTGATGACATGATGTGTTTGTATAGAAGAGAATAGTGAATTTATAGAAGGAAATAAGAAGCAGCATGTGGGGCAATGGTGGCTGATTTCATATCCAAATTCATTGGTGGAAGTGACCGGCACTTTGTGGACACTAGGAGCCTAAGAAGAATGATTCGCCCTATAAAGGTAATGTGAATTTGCACAGGTTTAGGAATCTTGAAACAAGGTTGGTGTTTAGAGTCAAGTTGGTGCATGTGTATAAGACTTGATTCTTTCACTCATTGTCTATTTTGTAGTTGTAGGTAAAAACAGAATTTCACCAAAGTGAATAACATGTGTTATTAGGTTGTATACAAATGTAGATGAAAATCTGGAAAACAAATTTTACAAGATTTTGATACTTTAGGTTGAAACCAGTGTTCCATTTGTCTTACTTGCATACTCAAATAACATAAATTATTAATTATGATTTAATATAAATGACATCATTCTAACAAATTTAATCAATATAACTAAGAGAATTGATCAATAAGCCCTTTGTCAGCATCATTTGTATGTTCCAATTCCAATTCAGTGCTGTCAATGGTACAATGGGAGCGAGCATTAATATTATGTGTTGATCTCACTGCAGTTTCATTCTTATGTCAATGGTTACTTAGAATTACATAATAAAAGTTGGATTTGTGGACTTATCGTATTACATAATCATTCATACTTGAGAGTTCAATGATTTTACTTTTGTTGAAAAATAAAAAGAAAGGGCTAGGAAATTATTGCAGAATATACACCTGGCCAAAAAGTTGATGATTTTGATAAACCAGCTGGTTAGGTCGAATTAATCAAATTAGATAGTTTGAATAATGAATTCAATAACTCTATCTAGGCTCTACATTGGTCACCGTGACTTCGTTATTGGAGTATATACTTGACATTTGAGTACTTCTATGAATTGTAAATGCAGGTTTTTTAGGCACTGGAATGGTTGCCGTTTCATTGCTCAACATGATGACTACATCTGACATTGTTGGTCTGTCATTCGTGATCTCTTGTACACACAGAAGTCCAACATTAATACATTTCACTGCCTGTAGAGGATCACAGTTGTCCCTCATCGAAGGATCAATTAACTCTACACCTCGACCTTCCATCCAGAGTTCCCATGCCTAAAAATCGTCAAATACCTTCAAACTGTAATTGTTTGCAAATGATTATTAATTAATAAATAGCACAGCACACATACCCATTCTGATACTGTAAGAGACTCTTCAATGAGATCAGAACCAGTGTTCCTTTTACCAGTCACAGTCTCTAGCAGTAAGACCCCGTAGCTATATACATCCGATCTCTCAGAAAATCTCCCATGCAGTGCATACTCAGGAGCCATATATCCACTGCATTTAATAAATTAATGATCTCACTTATGNATTTCACAATAATGATTGAGGTGTTTAACTATTTTTGTCTTTTTTGTTTTCTAATTAAATTTATAGAAGTTAATTCCATTTAAGAAAATAAAATGTATTGATCGGAGTGGTTTTGCTATATGTACAATTTATGTTAAAGTGTCACTTCATTTGTTAAAACAAACTGTTGCACCAAGATGACGTGATCCAACACTTCCAAACCCTCACAATGGTTCTTGAAAATTAAAAGAAGCACCAGGATGAGTAGTTCGACTTTGCAATATGGAGTTTAACCGGGACGAGGCTTGTGATGGGAGGTAGGAGAGCGGAGCGGTCATAGGTGTTTCTGTGTTAATTAACCATTGTTGTGAAGGTTTGGATATATAGTGTTGCTTGTTAAACGTTTGCTTATGGACTACAAACTTGTGATGGAGAGTGTGACTGGTAGTTGTTTGTTTATTATCACAAACAAAGATGGAGACTTGGAAACCGGAAAAAGAGGGGAAAAAAATATTAGGGTTTGATTAGGAGAGGATTGAAGGCTGTGATACCATGTAATCAGGGATAATTCTCATTCCTCTGTATTGAATTTACAGGCTTGGCCCAATACAAAATATGTTAGTCTCTAAGTAATAGTCCACTAACAAATACGCATACAATGTAAATTAATTAAAATTCTAAGTTTCAATTTTTATTTTGTGTATATTACTGCTTGTTTCACACTTTCACTTTTAAAAATAATAAAAGAATTGTCGTACATTGTGTTTCATATTTTCAAATTTTATTTATGTATGTGATGACATGATGTGTTTGTATAGAAGAGAATAGTGAATTTATAGAAGGAAATAAGAAGCAGCATGTGGGGCAATGGTGGCTGATTTCATATCCAAATTCATTGGTGGAAGTGGCCGGCACTTTGTGGACACTAGGAGCCTAAGAAGAATGATTCGCCCTATAAAGGTAATGTGAATTAGCACAGGGTTAGGAATCTTGAAACAAGGTTGGTGTTTAGAGTCAAGTTGGTGCATGTGTATAAGACTTGATTCTTTCACTCATTGTCTATTTTGTAGTTGTAGGTAAAAACAGAATTTCACCAAAGTGAATAACATGTTATTAGGTTGTATACAAATGTAGATGAAAATCTGGAAAACAAATTTTACAAGATTTTGATACTTTAGGTTGAAACCAGTGTTCCATTTGTCTTACTTGCATACTCAAATAACATAAATTATTAATTATGATTTAATATAAATGACATCATTCTAACAAATTTAATCAATATAACTAAGAGAATTGATCAATAAGCCCTTTGTCAGCATCATTTGTATGTTCCAATTCCAATTCGGTGCTGTCAATGGTACAATGGGAGCAGCATTAATATTATGTGTTGATCTCACTGCAGTTTCATTCTTATGTCAATGGTTACTTAGAATTACATAATAAAAGTTGGATTTGTGGACTTATTGTTGGAAAATTTAGTGCACTTGAGGGATGAGGTCATACCTGGTAATGGGTTTGGAGGTACGGAGTGTACACCCATTTGGTCTATGAACACCCTGACTCAATTGTGGTTACACTAGTGTGATTCTGTTTGAATCTGCTGCTAGTAGACTCTGCTGCTAGACTCTGCTGCTAGAATCTGCTGTTTGATTCTGCTGCTGACTCTGCTGCTAGTGTTAACATTACCACTGCTAGTATAAGCTTGTTATCTGCTGATGGCTTGTTCCTGCGGATAAGCTTATTCCTGCTGATGGTTTATCGTTTCCACTAATAACCACTGATTCCTACTATTATGGAAAGTATTATGATATATTTAATGGGCCGTTAAATATACATAATTCCATGGGCTAGGGTTTGAGTATTCTCTATTATAAATAGAGGTCATAACACATCTGCATGAAGTAGAGGAAAACACAAACCCTAAACACTTGAATACGATTAGGTTCTTGATTTGTGCCTAAAACAAGAACATCACTTGGTCTTATCCCATAGAGATATTCGTGTAACCCAGGCATAGGGTCGAATAGTTTCTATTGGAAAGTGATACCACGATTTCAAGTGAATATCCGGTACTCATTGATTATCTTAACCCTAATCTGGGAACACAGTAACACCTAAATAACCAACACTTATATCGTATGTTAAGATTACATAATCATTCATACTTGAGAGTTCAATGATTTTACTTTAGTTGAAAAATAAAAAGAAAGGGCTAGGAAATTATTGCAGAATATTCACATGACCAAAAAGTTGATGATTTTGATAAACCAGGTTAGGTCGAATTAATCAAATTAGATAGTTTGAATAATGAATTCAATAACTCTATCTAGGCTCTACATTGGTCACTGTGACTTCGTTATTGGAGTATATACTCGACATTTGAGTACTTCTATGAATTGTAAATGCAGGTTTTTTAGGCATTGGAATGGTTGCCGTTTCATTGCTCAACATGATGACTACATCTGACATTGTTGGTCTGTCATTCGTGATCTCTTGTACACACAGAAGTCCAACATTAATACATTTCACTGCCTGTAGAGGATCACAGTTGTCCCTCATCGAAGGATCAATTAACTCTACACGTCGACCTTCCATCCAGAGTTCCCATACCTAAAAATCGTCAAATACCTTCAAACTGTAATTGTTTGCAAATGATTCTTAATTAATAAATAGCACAGCACACATACCCATTCTGATACTGTAAGAGACTCTTCAATGAGATCAGAACCAGTGTTCCTTTTACCAGTCACAATCTCTAGCAGTAAGACCCCGTAGCTATATACATCCGATCTCTCAGAAAATCTCCCATGCAGTGCATACTCAGGAGCCATATATCCACTGCATTTAATAAATTAATGATCTCACTTAAGTACATACATAATCTATAATTACTGCAGTTTACATGCATATAATGACTGTTTAACTTACTAGGTACCGACAACTCTGTTGGTTTTGTCCTCAATTTGGTTCATCCCAAAAATCCTTGCTAATCCAAAGTCAGAAATCTTGGGAGTCATTTCTTGATCCAAAAGAACATTACTTGCTTTTAAGTCCCTATGGATAACTTTGAGCCGTGAATATCTGTGTAGATAAAGGAGTCCTTGAGCTATTCCTTCTATTATTTTGAATATTTTGCTCCAATCAAGCTTCACACTCTTGGATGGATCTAACACGGATAAATTAGTAACATTTAGTTATGTTAAACAGAAGAATTGCATCTTAATAACAGATGGGAAAGCAGGAAATGTACCAAACAGGAACTTGTCTAGGCTTCGATTAGGCATGTATTCGTACATTAGGATCTTTTCATCTTCATCCACACAACATCCCAACAACCTAACAAGATTTGTGTGCTGAAGTTTTGCAATAAGCTTCAACTCATTCATAAATTCCTCGCGTCCTTGTGATGATCTTGTTGATAGTCTTTTTACTGCCACTTCTCTGTTTCCAGGTAATGAGCCCTACATTGCATCTTGATCATTAAACCAGTTACAATCTAATTATGTCCTTTGATGTTATAGAAATTATACCTTGTAAACCGGACCAAAACCACCTTCCCCCAGCTTGTTTCTAACAGAAAAGGAACCTGTTGCAGCCAATACACTCCTTAAGCTAAATGACACAAGCTCTGTGCTGTTGTTTGCGTCTCCAGACGTGGTGCTTATAGAATCAAATCCAAGCAATTCCTTGTTTATTCTTTCTGTGTAAACCATGATTAGTAATCTTGAACATAGAATTAGAGGTGGAAGAATGGACCTATCGGGCGGGTGGGTAACGGGTCAAAAGTATGTACAATCAACACAAGTTTTCATTGCGTGTCAATTTGAGGCAGGATGGGTTGGGTTGACCCATTGACATAATTCTCTGTTTTGTTCATTTTGGTAAACAATTAGCGTGTTGAAGTACAATAAAATACTAATGCCATTACAATATTAATCTACTTTTTATACTCAATCTTTTTATTTCAATGCATGATGTACAATGCAGTTAAGCATGTTTTTGGTATATATGCAAATATGCAAGTTTTAGTGGGTATATATGCAATTGCCCCTTTTAGAGTTAAGCATCTTTTTAATCTTTTCAAACCTTATGACCCATTTTTCTTATTAGCTAAATTGGTTATTTCGACCCAAATGACCCATTAGGGATACACCATTACCTAAATCAGCACATTAATAAGTTAATGGGTCAAGATTGCCAACCTCCAATGTTGTAAAGATTCAAGAATTCTTTACTCTATCTGTTTACCTTTCCTTATCAGTTTTTCCCTTCTCCAGAAGTAGCTGAAGACAACAATAATAAGCAACCCAATAGAAACAATGGCGACTCCGACTGCAATAAAGCTTTTCCTTATGTGGGTTGATTTGTGTTTTTGACTATCATCAACTGCATGTTAACCATGGAACAAACATAAATTTTTGTGATTTAGAAAAAAAACGCTACCATTGATGAACAAAAGTAGATGTACCTAGTTTGATGTTATGGACACGGACATAGAGAACACGACCAGTAAAGCTATTACTCTGTATATCCACAAGCTCTGTGAACCAATTCAAACAAACGATTGTAACTTCATTTGTCACATTCTCATATGCATAAGCTGTGCATGAACAGTTCTTGAAGCATTCTAATTCACATTCATTAATACTTTTATTCCTCATAGTAACTGCATGATCGGGTAGCTTAATTCCTTCATATTTCACAAACCCGTCCCCATTATCACAGCTCAATGTATTATTCCTCACACATCCACCTGTCCACTTTCCTACGTTCCATGCATTGTGCGATTTTGGCTGGAAACCTTTTAGACAGTTGCAGACAGGAATGGATACATATTGCTGACAGATTGTAAATGGACCGCAGTAACCATAAAAATCACATGTATCTAATGGTTCCTGCCATAGAACTATCCATGCAATTTGCACCCATGCCAGTAGTTGAATCCGCCCGCTAGGAGCCAAGGTGAACCGTGATCTCACCGTGTTTGTAGAAGTACTGTACACAAGATAAACTTCACCATCATCTTGTACAACGAAACTAAAGTATGCTGAAAATCCTAATTTACTTTCAAACCCAGTGGCGTAAGAAGAGGTAGTAGCATAGACGTTGCTTCTCCAATACGGTTCATCTCTCTTCCAAAGATTAACCTGAAGTCTATTTGGATCTATCCCTATTGAGAATATACCTGGCCGAGGATCTTCGCCATTCACCCATGATGTAAGACGCATTTCTTTACCAGTTTTCTTGTTAGAGCTAATCCTCATCTCAGGCACAAACGTGTCCGTGGGATGATCAAAACTGTGCCACACATCACCATCTTCACCATGTCTAAGTACCAGATTCCCATTATCGAGCAACACTGCATCTGCGGAGTGAATACTCGCACTAATATCTGACACATTTGACGTCCATACGACTTCTCTTCCACTTAAAACTACAAGATTTCCGTCTTCAGAAACCCTGAAAACTGGTGGTGAGCCTTTGGGAACTGGATATGCTCTATTGGCTACCCATATGACTGTTAGCTTCGGGATTGTATTATACCAGATCCCCAGGTAGCTACTGGTAGAATTTCCAGGACTGAAGAAGCCTAATGCAAACTTACCTTCTGCTGAAATAATGGTTTGGTTGATACTTATGGAGCTGTTTATGGAGATGCTATTTACGCTTGCAGAAAGTGGTAAGAAAGAAGACGAGACAATGAATAAAAGACACCATAACCATTGCATTTATGGTTCTTATGTTTTGAGATTATAGTATCTATTTCTTAACTATCTTTTGTAAAATGTCCAGGGAGCTGAGGCACAAAGGAGGAGTGAGAGGGTGATGGCATAATACGAAGTTGACTAGATTCTTCATATACAACTTACAAGTAAGATTAATTTTATTTGCAAGCATTTAGCCTCTTGGTTGTTGGATTACGGGTGATTACACATGTCGACGAGTGCGAAAAGTAAATTCCATTATAACTCCTTTGACCTTGTACAACATTATATTTTTGTCACAAGTATCAGGTGCATGTATGCAATCATTACTATCTTATTTTTTATAATAGTGAGTGGTAAGAATGATCAATAGTTACAACTTACCGCTTTTTAAAGAATCATTAAAAAAAACAGCTTTCTTAAAAGTTAGCCAAAGCTCACCGTTTTTTTGTCAAACGACAACAAAAATTTAAAATGCTTATTGCTCACTGCTCACTATCCCAAAAAGTTCCACACCGCTCTGTGCCAAACAAACCAAAAGATAGCGACTTTAGGTGGTTTCCTGAATGGTTCTAATAGATTTATTTGTAGAAATTAGTCATCTTTCGGCATTTGCTTTATGTTTTTCTTAAAGCTGTCATAACAAACACCTTTTTTTTTTAGTGAACAAAACCAACATGTGTTTGAATTTTATAATAGAGGTGCTTCTTGAACTATATGATTTCTGTAAGATGATGGAGTTTTATTGATTGAATGACTGCCCAATTACATAAGGGCATCCACTATGGTGGACCTTTTAAAAGGTTTATAAAATTGCCACATCTTACATTTTCATTAATTCTTAAACCTTTTCATATTATGAACCAATTCCCACTATGGTTAAAACTTTTGAAATTTATAAATTGTTCAAACATAAATGATAATAAACACTTCTTGGACCTCTCCAAAATCCTAGACCTTTTCATGCCACCTAGACATGAAATGATTTCTCACTATGATACACAAAATCTTGAACCTCTTCATAAGTTTTTAGACCTATTCTTGAAACACCATAGTGGATGCTCTAAGATCGCATATCTATTTATAGGGATAATTCCAAAAATACCCCAGTTGCCCTTTGCTTTTGCTTTTGCTTTTGCTTTTCTAGACGGAATCTTCTCTTCTTCCGAAACTAGACCATGGCAACCTGTAAAATTGGGCAACTACGTCCAGCAAGTGACAAGTGTGACTTTATGGATTATAAGGTAGGGCAACTGGTGTACCTTTTGGGCAACTGATGTAGTTTTTGGGCAACTGGTGTACTTGATGTCGGACAAGTGGCTGCACATGGTAGGATAGTTAAAAGTTGCCCAGTTGGCCAGGGTATTTTTGAAAAGAAAAAAGATTCCGTCTAAAAAAGCAAAAGCAAAAGGCAACCGGGGTATTTTTGAAATTATCCCCTATTTATAATAGAATATAACTTAGGGAACCTAACATAGTAAAAACCTTAAACCTAATAGACCCTAAGTCTATGATTAGGCTTGGGCCTACTAAAGTATCGTTTAACACTCCCCTGCAGTTTGAATGGGAGGCTTCTTGATGGACAAAGTGGAACGAATGTTGCAACTTGAATAAGTGTCTTATTTATATGTTGAAAGCCTCTTCTTCTTCTTTTCTTCACATTTTTTTTGTTGTTGTTTGTTTGCACGGAATCAGAGTTGTATTCAGCTGCATAGTTGTTTATTGCATCCTCAAATAACATAATTATTAATTATGGATTTAATATAAATAACATCATTTTAACTCAAATTTGATGGATGTAACTGATACAATTGATTAATATTTGACAGGTGATAATTTGGTGTAGAAAATTGTTAATAATTTAACTTGTAATGCATATAAAATTTCTTAAATTTTGAGTAATGTCTAATGCATGATACATCCCTTACAAAACAAGCTTACATGGCACTAGTTTTTAGATGTGGCAAGTTTTACTATCAATTTAAAAATATAAACACACTAACAAAGGAAGATCTTTTTGTAAATGACAACCAATCTCACGGTTGTTTATGATTTTTTTTTTTTTTTTTTTTTTTTTTTTTTTTTTTTTTTTTTTTTTTTTTTTTTTTTTTTTTT